>SZWC01015090.1:0-71380 GCA_023375785.1 Penium margaritaceum
GGGGCGGGTGCTGCTGCTGCCGTTGCCACGGACGTCGATCACACCAACACGGCCCTGGCGCGTGGGGTGGCAGGTGTGGGTGTGTGTTTCAACAAGAAGTTTTTTCAGAGCTGCATATGGAAGCATGTGGTGGACAAGAATCAGTCATTCTTGTCAATTGAGTCTCACTGGCTGAAGGTAGCATTTATGCACTGCAATCCTTTTGCCATCCTACCCGGCCGCATCACACTGACAAGACTCATGAAGAATGGAGCAGCAGCATTCAGGAAGAAGTTGAGGAAGATGTTTGCCCTTGTGAGGACAGGGGTCTCATTCACCACGGACGGTTGGCAAAGTGATGCCAACCACAAGTATTTGGGCATAACATGCCACTGGATTTCCGAGTGGCAAATGCAAAGTGTGGCGCTGGCTTTTCCCTCATGTTCAGATGATGCCACTGCCGCAGCCGTCTTTGACCTCTTCTCTGCCGCAGTGAAGGAGTGGGGACTGTGGGACAAGGTGTATTGTCTCACAGTGGACAATGACACCGTGAACGATAGCATGGTGGATAATTTCCTGGTGCTCCAGAATGACAAGTTCAGCAAGGATGGGCACATCCGCTGCATGGGGCATGTGCTCAACCTTGCTGTCAAGGATCTGATTGCGGTGCCTGAGGTGGAGGAGCATCTGAAGACCGCGCGGGATATCGTGAGCTATGTGAGCCGCTCAGCCAAGAGAGAGTTTTCACTGCTGAATGCATGCCATGCGCATGGAGTGAACTACTTGTCTTTGCACCATGACACTCCAACGCGTTGGAATTCCACACTCCACATGTGTGAACGCGTGGTGAAGATCAAGGACGTGTTGGATGAGTGGTTGCAGCCTCGGGAGCCCAGTCTCATCCCCAGTGGGCAGGGGTGGGAGCTGCTGGGCCTGGTCATTGCAATCCTCAAGCCCTTCAAGGGCTTCACAGAAGATGTTTCTGGTCAGGATTACCCCACGTTGTCCCTTGTCCTTCCATTTTTCAGTAACATCTTGCAGCGCCTCCATGGCTGGCGCCTGAAGGCCGGGGCAGCCAAGAAGATGCGTGAGAGGAAGGCAGTTCTTGATGCCAACGAGAGGCTGCTGCTGGTGCTGGAGCCAGGACTGAAGAGCTGTGTGGACAAGGTGAGATGGTTCATTGAAGTGTTGTTTTGTTCCGGATCCTGTTGTGAACCTGCTCCTCATTTTTTGGTTTTTTGTCTCTTTGGCGCAGTTGGATAAGTATGTGAAGAAGGCCAGCCTGCGACACGTGGTGGCAACCGCACTGGACCCAAGGTTCCGCTTCCGCTTTTTTGAGCGGGTCCACAAGGTGAGGTGGGGGGTTTGTTGCCTGAAGGGGGGGGGGGGTGGTGGTGGTGTTCCATCTGTCCTTGTTTTTGTTGCCTTCTCAGAAATTGATGTGTCACTTTCACATTTTCAGTTCCTGTTTTATGCTCATCATTGTTTGCAGCTGGTCGGCATAAAGACCGTGGTGGAGCTCGAGCTCAAATTCATGGAGTTCATGAAGCCATACTTTGCAAGAGTGCAGGCCAAGAGGGAAGCTGAAGCAGCAGCTGCAGCAGAGGAGGCAGCAAGGGTAGCAGCAGAAGCAGCAAAGGCAGCTGAGGATGAGATGGTGCCAGAGGATGAATCTGGCAGTGTAACCCCTGCTACAACCACATCAAGCAGTCAGCCACAAGACCTCAGTGGTCCTGCAGCAGCCTCCAAGCGTGGGCGGCAGAAGCGGCAGAAAGTGAGCATGCTAGAAGTTGCTTTGGAAGATCCAATGGAGGATATGTTTGAGGAGCCTGAGGTGGAGGACAAGGTCGTAGCTCCAGACACGTTGGAGGAAGAGGTGGAGGCATTTAAGAAGAACGCTAGGGGCGGAAGGAAGATGAACGTTTTAAAGTTCTACAAGGAGAAGCAGCAGCTGTATCCAACCTTTGCACTCTGTGCACTTGACGTTCTGGCCGTGCCAGCCACCAGCACTCCCAGCGAGAGGATGTTCTCGCTGGGGGGCCGGGTGGTGACTGATTTCCGCCACTCATTGTCGTAGATAACTGTGCAGGACTTGCTGTGTTTAAAGACGTGGATCAACGACCCGGCGCTGAAGGAATTCCCAGTCCATCCATTGGGTGCTGTCTCTGAGGAGCTGGAAGAGGTGGAGCGCAAGGAAAGGGCAATCAGGCGGGCTGCTCAAAAAGCAGCAAAGAGTGGGGGCCTAGCAGCAGCAGTTAAGGCTGCACACCAAATCCTAGGATTCGTGAATAAGATTCGTGAACCCGGCAAAAGATTCGAATTCGGGGATCCAAATCCTTCATGAGGATTCGATTCGGGACTCGGAGATCCTTTCCCTATTGTTTCAACATGGAAAACAGGGATTTATGTGGCAGATTAGAGGATTTTTACCTGCCATCACCCATAGGATTCGGAAAAGATTCGTGAATCTTACAGATTCGCAAATCTAGATTCGGATTCGTGAATCAAAGCCAAACCTGGATTCGGATTCGTGAATCCGAATCCAATATGGGATCCGGGAATCTTACCCGGTGTGCACCCTTAGCAGCAGTTGCTGCAGACTCTGATGGTGATGGAGGGGAGCATGGAGAACAGGGAGAAGGGGCAGAAAGCACAGACAGTGGGGAGGACAGTGACAGTGAAGAAGATGAGAATGACCACGACGGCGAGGAGGAGGAGGATGAGGACAAGGATGATGATGTGGTAGAGATGTCGTAGACATGCTTTGTTCACATGTGATTGACAAAAGTTTTCATTTCTAAAGTCAATTTCCTCAATGTTTTTCTCCTTCTCATGTTCCTGGCTTTCAAATGTAATGCCATGGAATGGAACAGGTGTTACAACAAAATGCAAATTGACTGAGCAGAGGTCTTTACACACAAGTTAAACACACATCTAAGGTGAATTCAGCACCTGCACATTGACTTTGTGTTCTGGTTGAAAACCAGCAAGTTTCATGCTAAGTATGTGTATTGTGTCATGACACTGTGTACTCCAGTTGGTAAAGGAAAGACAGTATGTACACTTGGAATATGCACACTCTGTTGTATAGTTGGTAAAGGAACAGCCATGACTCAGACATGGCTGAAAGAGGTGAAATTGAAAGGGGTGAAAGAGGTGAAAGTGAGTGTATGAACACATTGTGTTCTGGATGCAAATGTGGAAAAAACATACTTTGCACCATATGCATCACACAAACAAAACAGTGACACAAGGACTCGCGAGTCACAAGAACAAAGACTCGCGAGTTTGTGGACTCGCGATTCTAAGCCCTGATTCGCGAGTCCGAGTCTGGGCCCGGACGCGGACTCGCGAGTCCGAGTCCAGGTCCGGACTCGAACTCGTGATCCAAGTCTTTAGTCCAGAATCGCGATTCCGGACTCGTGAACACCCTTATGTGTCACTGACCATGACCAAAGAATATCACTGGGTGTGGTCAACTTTGACAACTCATCATATGAGTCACAAATTGTCGGAGGGGGTAACAATGGTTTGGGAATACTAGTTATCGATTAGAAAGTACAAATACCTTCAATATGCAGTGTCACAGTGTGGCTTCCATGCACATTGACCAATCAAAGTATGCATACGTCACTGACCATGACCAAAGAATTTCACTTCATGTGGTCAACATTGACAAATGCCAATAAGAGTCATAGATAGTCAGAGGGGGTAAGAATGCTCTGGAAACACTAGCTATCAACTAGAAAGCACAAAGATCTTCATTACGTAGTGACATGGCGTGGCAAGCATGTGCAGTGACAAACCAAAGTAGGTAAATGGAACTAACCATGATCAAAATAATTTCACAGTGTGTGGTCAAGGTTGAAAACTCATAACACGAGTCACAAATGTTCAGAGGGGGAAACAATGTGTTGGGAACACTAGTTATCAACTAGCAAGTAGAAATACCTTCAACAAGTAGTGGCACGGTGTGGCTAGAGTGCACAGCGACCAACCAAAGGATGCATACGTCACTGACTACGACCAACGAAATCCACTATGTATGGTCAACACTGACATCTTATAGCACGAGTCACAAATGTTCAAAGGGAGAGACAATGGTTTAAGAACCTTGTGTATCCACTAGAAAGGACAATGAACATCAATACATAGTGGTACAGTGTGGCTACTATGCACAACAAACAACCAAACTATGCATGTGTCAATGACCATGACCAAAGAATTTCTGTAATGGTGGTCAACGTTCATAACCCATAACACAATTCACAAATGGTCAGATGGGGAAACAATGGTTTCAGAAGATTAGTTTTCAACTAGCAAGTACAAAGACCTTGAATAAGTAGTAGCACGGTGTGGCTACCATGTACAATGACTGACCAAAGTAGGCATATGTACTACCTAAGACCAAAGAAATCCGCAGTGTGTAATCAACATTAACAACTCATAGTACGAGTCACTATTGGTCAGAGAGGGAAACAATGGTTTGGGAATACCAGGTATCAACTAGCAAACACAATGACCTTCAATAAGTAGTGGCACCGTATGGCTACCATGTACAATGACCAACCAAAGTAGGCATGTGTCACTGATCATGACCAAAGACTATCACTATGTGCCGTCAACTTTGACAACTCATAACACAAATCACAAATGGTCAGAGAAGGAAACAATGGTTTGTGAATACTAGTTATTGATTAGCAAGTACAAAGACCTTCAATATGTAGTGGCACAGTGTGGCTACCATGCACAGTAACGAACCAAAGTATGCACATGGCACTAACCATGACGAAAGAACTTCAGTTCATGTGGTCAACATTGACAACACACAAGAGTCACAGATAGTCAGAGGGGGGTAACAATGGGTTGGGAACACTGGCTATCAACTAGAAAGCACAAAGACCTTCAGTACGTAGTGAAACGGAGTGGCACCTATGCACAGTGACAAACCAAGGTATGCACATGCCACTAACCATGACCAAAATAACTTCACAGTGTGTGGTCAACGTTGAAAACTCATAACACTAGTCACGTATGCTCAGGGGGGGGGGGAATGGGTTGAGATTACTAGTTATCAACTAGCAAGTACAAAGACCTTCAATAAGTAGAGGCATGGTGTGGCTAGCGTGCACTGTGACCAGCCAAAGGATGCATATGTCACGAACTATGACCAAAGAAGTCCACTATGTGTGGTCAGTATTGACAACTCATAACACGAGTCACAAATGGTCAGAGGGAGAGACAATGGTTTTTGAACCCTACGTATTGAATAGAAACGACAAAGAACTTCAATACGTAGTGGCATGGTGTGGCTACTATGCACACAGAAAAACCAAAGTAGGCATATGTCACTGGCCATGACCAAAGAAGTTCAGTATGGGTGGTCAACGTTCACAACGCATAACACGAGTCACAAATGGTCAGCGGGGGAAACGATGGTTTCAGAATGTTAGTTTCCAACTAGCAAGTACAACGGCCTTCAATAAGTAGTAGCATGGTTTGGCTACCATGCACAATGACCGCCCAAAGTAAGCATACATACTGTCTCCGACCGAAGAAATCCGTTGTGTGTGGTCAACGTTGACAACTCACAATACGAGTCACGCATGGTCAGAGGGGAAAACAATGGTTTGGGAATACCATGCATCAACTAGCAAGCACAAGGACCTTCAATAAGTAGTGGCACAGTGTGGCTACCATGTACAATGACCAACCAAAGTAGGCATGTGTCACTGGCCATGACCAAAGAATGTCACTATGTGTGGTCAACGTTGACAACTCATAACACGAGTCACCAATGGTCACAGGGGGAAACAATGGTTTGTGAATACTAGTTATCGATTAGTAAGTAGAAAGACCTTCAATATGTAGTGGCACCGTGTGGCTACCATGCACAGCGACCACCCAAAGTATGCATATGTCACTGACCATGACCAAACAATTTCACTTCATGTGGTCAACGTTGACAACTACAAACAAGAGTCATAGATAGTCAGAGGGGGTAACAATGGTTTGGGAACACTGGGTATCAACTAGAAAGCACAAAGACCTTCAGTACGTAGTGACACGGCTTGGCAACCATGTACTGTGACAAACCGAAGTAGGCATATGCTACTAACCATGACAAAAAGAAGTTCACAGTGTGTGATCAACATTGAAAACTCATAACACGAGTCACAAATGGTCAGAGGGGGAAACAATGGGTTGGGAACACTAGTTATCAACTCGCAAGTACAAAGACCTTCAACAAGTAGTATTACGGTGTGGCTAGCGTGCACAGTGACCAACCAAAGGATGCATATGTCACTGACTACGAACAAAAAAGTCCACTATGTGTGGTCAACATTTACAACTCATTACACGAGTCACATATGGTCAGATGGAGAGACAATGGTTTGGGAACCCTATGTATTGACTATAATGGGCAAGAACTTTAATTCATAGAAGCACGGTGTGGCTACCATGCACACCAAACAACCAAACTAGGCATATGTCATTGACCATGACCAAATAATTTCAGTATGGGTGGTCAACGTTCACAACCCATAACACAAGTCACAAGTGGTCAGAGGGGGAAACAATGGTCTCGAAACATCTCTTTTCGACTAGCAAGTACAACGGCCTTCTATAAGTAGTAGCACGGTGTGGCTACCATGCATAATGGCCGACCAAAGTAGGCGTATGTACTACCTTTGACCAACAAAATCCGCTGTTTGAGGTGAACCTTGACATCTCATAATACGAGTCACACATGGTCAGTGGGGGAAACAATGGTTTGGGAACACCAGTTATCAACTTGCAAGCACAAGGACCTTCCATAATAAGTGGCACGGTGTGGCTACCACGTACAATGACCAACCAAAGTAGGCATGTGTCACTGACCATGACCAAAGAATGTCACTATGTGTGGTCAACATTGACAACTCATAACACGAGTCACAAATGGTCTGGGGGGAAAACAATGGTTTGTGAATACTGGTTATCAAGTAGCAAGTACGAATACCTTCAATATGTAGTAGCACAGTGTGGCTACCATGCAGAGCGACCAACCAAAGTATGCATATGCCACTGACTATGACCAAAGAATTTCACTTCTAGTGGTCAACGTTGACAACTCACAACAAGAGTCAAAGATAGTGAGAGGGGGTAACAATGGCTTGGGAACACTGTCTGACAATTAGAAAGCACAAAGACCTTCTGTACGTAGTGACACGGCGTGGCAACCATGAATAGTGACGAACCAAAGTAGGCATATGCTAGAAACCATGTCCAAAAGAACTTCACAGTGTTTGGTTAACGTTGAAAACTCATAATACAAGTCACAAATGGTTATAAGGGGAAACAATGGATTCGGAACACTATTCATGAACTAGCAAGTACAAAGACCTTCAACAAGTTGTGGTACGATGTGGCTAGCGTGTATAGTGACCAACCACAGAATGCATATGCCACTGACTATGGTGGAATAAGCCCACTATGTGTGGTCAACATCGACAACTCATAACACGAGGCACAAGTGGTCAGAGGATTAGACAATGGTGTATGAACCCTATGTATCAACGAGAAAGGAAAAAGAACTTCAATACGTAGGACAAATAACTTCCTAGCGTTATCCTCTACGTGGATGACCTCATCCTATTTGGGCCGTCGCTCTTTGTTTTGTACACACTCAAACAGCAGCTGTCTTGCTGTTTTGAGATGACAGATATGGAGCCCCTCAAGTTCTCCCTTGGCATTCAAGTCACTCACGACATCACACATGGTGAGGTGACGCTTACGCAAGCCACGTATGCTCAACGTGTGGCGGACAAGTTTGGGCTTGGTACATTTACTCCACAAACTACACCACTTTCCAAGGATCACAGTCTTACCAAACCAGTCACAACAGCCATACCTTTGGCCTCTTTGGACGATGCCAAAGCTTTCCTGCGCATGGTGGGCTCCCTGATGTTTTCCTCTCTGGCCACGTGACCTGATCTCTCATTTGCCATTGGCTTTCTCACTGAAGGATGCCAACGCCATACCGCTGCCCACATCGTGGCCGCCAAACGCAGCATCTGCTACCTCCATGGATCCGCCTCCCTTGCTATCTGCTTCTCTTCTGAGAACAATACTCTCCAGGGCTTCTTTGACGTTGATCTCTCTGGTGATCACACCACCAGTCCCTCCACCTCTAGGTATGTTTTCATTCTCAACGGTGGACCCATCAGCTAGCGCTGCAAGAAGCAATCTGTAGCTGCTCTCTCTTATACGGAAGCAGAATACATCGATGAAAGTGAGTGCACGAGAGAGGCGATATGGCTTCGCATGCTTTTGAGCGAGCTTGGGTTTGATCAACGTGAACCCACGCCCATCCAGTGTGACAACGAAGGCGGCATCGCTCTTTCCCAAGATCCGGTTCTCCATGATCGCACAAAACACGTTTCTCGGAAGTATCACTACGTTTGCAATGCAGTCACGGAAGGCGAGGTCGTCATGCACTACCTTCCCACTGCTGATCAGACTGCTAAACTCTTCACCAAATCCCTCTATGCCGATCGCCACGCTCATCTCTGCACTCGCCTGGGTCTTCTCTCCTCATCCTAATCTCTCTCGGTGCTTCTTCTTCTCCGCTATTCCTCTGATGCCGCTCTTTCCTGGCTCTCTCTTTCCCCCCCTCCCCATATGAGGTGTTGGACGGACGGAGACGGTCCTCGGTGGAGCCGTCGTCACTTCCCGTTTCCGTGTCCCCCAAATGAGGTGTTGTCACGGACGGGGGTCGTGTGCAACCGCTTCCCCACCTCCTTTGCTTCTGCCTGCCGCTGTTGGCTGTTCCCCGCTTCCGTCCCCCTCGTATGAGACGTTGGGCCAGACGCGGGGCATCCACCCCTCTTTTCTCCTGCACACTCCCTCCTCCGCTGTCTCCTCGTGTCTCCACTCTCCTCTCCTCATCCTCTCGCGTCTCGGTCCTGGCATCACACCAAACGCTGGCCTGTTCCGGGCCGGAGCCACGCCACCTGCATCTGCAAATCTTCTCTAGCTATATCCTGCGTGGTTCTTTTTCTGTCTTCGAACCCCGTTTATTGGGCTGCCGCTGTCAGAACACCATTCGGGCCGGAATAGTGGGAGGGGACCCGCTCCCACGAGTCCGGGCAGGGTGTGCTGTTGGGACCGGTCTACTTCTCAGCCGTCGGAGCATTGCCCGGGCTAAAAATATCTCTCCGGCTCATTGTACACCCTTTGTCGTGTTCTCCCGTACTCCCTTTCTCTTTCCCTCTCTCTCTCTCTCTCTCTCTCTCTCTCTCTCTCGAGGCTCAGTTGGCCGGGGGGAGGGGGAGGTCTCTTTCACCGGGCATTCCCGTGCCTCCCCCTGTCTCTTCCCCCCTTCTTGCGGCTCTACTCTCACGGGGGGGGGGGGCTTCTCTCTTCTTCAACTTGTCTGCTCCAACCCCATTGGTGGTGGATCGACAAGGGGGGAATGTTGGAAAAAGGACAGCCGTCAGATTGCCTCAATCCAAGGATCTACTGGGCTCGGCACAGCAACAATAAAAAGGAAAACAAGAGGGACGAGAGAGAGATCCCCATCTCTCTCTCT
This sequence comes from Penium margaritaceum, assembly GCA_023375785.1. NCBI lineage: Eukaryota > Viridiplantae > Streptophyta > Zygnematophyceae > Desmidiales > Peniaceae > Penium > Penium margaritaceum. The sequence goes on from SZWC01015090.1 coordinate 9,554, forward strand.
CAACCCTCCTGTCTATCCTACATGGCGGGGCATGGTATGGCTGTGGGCAAGCCTCTTTAAGCGTCCCACCGATCCATCCATCCGCAGCCTTATTCACTCTTCTGATTCTAATGGAGCTCCGGAGAGCTTATTGGATGATGGTACTGTAAGCGATACATCTTGGCAGGTTTTGGACAAACAGGGTGTGTGGTATGGAAGACAAAGCAAGAGTGCGAGCGTGAGCTCCTCTCGACTCTGAGTCTGCTAAAGTGGCAAGGAAGAGGAGCACGCGGAAGATATTGTTCTTCCTAAAGGTGGATCCTGTGATCTCGAATCTTGCAAGGGCAGTCGGCATGATCAGAGCTGTTGCTGAACCAAAAGGTGCGGCCATTCCGCAATCTTGAGACACATGCCCGAGACAGAATGACGGCCACGAGAAGCTACCGCAGATCCGAACGATCTCGTCCGTGGATCGCACCGAGGGCGCAGAACATCTACCAACCTTGGTAGGCCGAGGATCGTAGAGCATGGAGCGGTGTCCGGAAGATCATATGACTAAGAACTGGAAGACACAAGGATACCGGACTACGTCAACACTTGTACTTTTTGGCTCTTAGCTAGTACAGACATATAAGTAGCCATACGTTTGTGATTGTTATTACTTTGTATGTGTGATATCATTTTGAACAAGCTTGGTACCGTTGGAAAGCTTGTGAGATGATTCATGTAACTATGCCTTTCGCTCATACTTTTGAATCCCACAGTTAATGTCATTGCTGAGGCAAGGCCTGTGTATGTGTGAGTGCTAGCACCTGTCTCGAAAGTCATCACCAACCATTTAGTAAAGCATCGAAGAGCTGACTCATCAGAGTACTATGTCCGAAGATTCCTAAAGGTTCTGCTATGTAAGATTTCAATAAAACACTAGTTATCAACTAAACACCTTCAATATGTAGAGGCACAGTGTGACTAGCGTGCATAGTGACCAACCAAAGGATGCATACGTGACTGACTATGACCAAAGAATCAACTGTGTGTGGTCAACGTTGACAACTCATAAAACGAGTCACAAATAGTCAGAGGGAGAGACATTGGTTTGGGAACCTATGCATCGTCTAGGAAGAACAACAAACTTCAAAACGCAGTGGCACGATGTGGCTACTATGCACACCAAACAACCAAACTAGGCATATCTCACTGACCATGACCAAAGAATTTCAGTATAGGTGGTCAACGTTCACAACCCATAACGCGAGTCATAAATATTCCGAGGGGGAAATACTGGTTTCGGAATATTAGTTTTCAACTAGCAAGGACAACGGCCTCCAATAAGTTGTAGCATTATGTGGCTACCATGCACAATGACCGACCAAAGTAAGCATATGTACTGCCTTTGACCAAAGAATTCCGATGTGTGTGGTCACCTTTGAAAACTCACAGTACAATCCACAAATGGTCAGAGGAGGAAACAATGGTATGGGAACACCAGGTATCAACTAGCAAGCACAAGGACCACCTATAAGTAGTGGCACGATGTGGCTACCATGTACAATGACCAACCAAATTGGGCATGTGTCACTGACCATGACCGAAGAATGTCACTATGTGTGGTCAATTTTGACAACTCATAACAGGACTCACAAGTGGTCAGATGGGGAAACAATGGTTTGTGAATACTAGTTATCAGTTAGCAAGTACAAAGACCTTCAATACGTAGTGGCGCATTGTGGCTACCATGCAGAAGGACCAACCAAAGTATGTATATGTCACTGGCCATGACCAATGAAATTCACTTCATGTGGTCAACGTTGACAACTCACAACAAGAGTCACATATAATCGGATGTGGTAACAATGGTTTGGGAATACTGGCTATCACAAATACCTCCAATACGTAGTAACACGGCGTGGCAATGATGTACAGTGACAAACCAAAGTAGGCATATGCCGATAACCATGACCAAAAGAATTTCACAGTGTATGGTCAACGTTGAAAACTCATAACCATACACTGTGAAACAATGGGTTGGGAATACTAGTTATCAACTAGCAAGTACACAGACCTTCAACAAGTAGTGGCAAGGTATGGCTAGCATGACAGTGACCGACCAACGGATGCATATGTCACTGGAAATCACCAAAGAGGTCCACTATGTGTGGTCAATATTGACAACTCGTAACACGAGTCACAAATGGTCAGAGGGAGAGACAATGCTTTGAGAACCCTATTTGTCGACTCAAAAAGACAAAGAACTTCAATACATACTGGCACGGTGTGGCTACTATGCACACCAAACAACCAAACTAGGCATATGTCACTGACCATGACCGAAGAAGTTTAGTATGGGTGGTCGACATTCACAACCCATAACACGAGTCACAAATGGTGAGAGGGGGAGACAATGGTTTCGGAATATTAATGTCAACTAGCAAGTACAACGACCTTGAATAAAAAGTAGCACAGTATGGCTATCGTGCACAATGACCAACCAAAGTAGGCATATGTACTGCCTTTGACCAAAGGAATCCATTTTGTGTGGTCAACGTTGACAACTCATAACATGAGTCACAAATGGTCAGAGTGGGAAACAATGGTTTGGAAACACTAGGTTTCAACTAGCAAGCACAGAAACCTTCAATACGTAGTGGCACGGTGTGGCTACCATGTACAACGTCCAACCAAAATAGGCATGTATCACTGACCATGCCCTAAGAATGTCACTATGTGTGGTCAACCTTGACAACTCATAACACGAGTCACAAATGGTCAGAGGGGGAAACAATGGTTTGTGATTACTAGTTATCGATTAGCAAGTACAAAGACCTTCAATATGTAGTGGCATAGTGTGGCTATCATGCACAGTGACCAACCAAAGTATGCATATGTCACTGACCATGGCCAAAGAATTTCACTTCATGTGGTCAGCGTTTACAACTCACAAGAAGAGTCATAGATAGTCAGAGGGGGTAACAATGGTTTGGGAACACTGGCTATAAAAACTAGAAAGCACACATACCTTCAGTACGCAGTGACGCGGCGTGGCAACCATGTACAGTGACACACCAAAGTAGGCATATGCCTCGCCATGACCAAAAGAATTTCAGAGTGTGTAGTCAACGTTACAAAGTCATAACACAAGTAACAAATGGTCTGAGGGGAAAACAATGGGTTGGAAACACTAGTTATGAGCCGGTAAGTACAAAGACCTTCAAGATGCAGTGGCACGGTGTGGCTAGCGTGCATAGTGACAAACCAAAGGATGCATACGTCACTGACTATGACCAAAGAAGTCCACTATGTGTGGTCAACATTGACAACTCATAACACGAGACACAAATGGTCAGAGGGAGAGACAATGGTTTGGAAAACCTATGTACCGACTACAAAGGACAAAGAACTTTAATACGTTTTGGCACGGTGTGGCTACTATGCACTCCGAACAACCAAACTAGGCATATGTCACTGACCATGACCAAAGAATTCCAGTATGGGTGGTCAACGTTCACAACCCATAACACGAGTCACAAATGGTCAAAGGGGGGAAACAATGGTTTCGGATTATTAGTTTTTAACTAGCAAGTACAATGACCTTCAATAAGAAGTAGCACGGTGTGGCTACCATGCATTATGACTGACCAAAGTAGGCATATGTACTGCCTTTGATCACAGAAATCCGCTGTGTGTGGTCAACGTTGACTACTCATAACATGAATCAGAAATGGTCAGAGGGGGAAGGAATGGTTTGGGAACACAATGTATCAAATAGCAAGCACAGGATCCTTTAAAAAGCAGTGGCACAGTGTGGCTACCATGTACAATGACCAACCAAAGTAGGCTAATGTCACTGACCATGACAAAAGAATGGCACTGTGTGTGGTCACCTTTGACAACTCATAGCAGGAGTCAAAAATGGTCAAAGGGGGAAAACATGGTTTGTAAATACTTGTTATTGATTAGCAACTACAAAGACCTTCAATATGTAGTGGCAGAGTGTGGCTACCATGCACAGTTTCACTTCATGTGGTCAACATTGACAACTCACAACAAGAGTCACAGATGGTCAGAGGGGGTATTTCAGTTTGAGAACACTGGCTATCAAATAGAAAGCACAAAGGCCTTCAGTACATAGAAACATAGCGTGGAAACCATGTACAGTGACAAACCAAACTAGGCATATGCCACTAACCATGACCAAAAGAATTTGACAGTGTGTGGTCAACATTGAAAACTCATAACACGAGTTACAACTGGTTCGAGGGGGAAACAATGGGATGGAAACACTATTCATTGAGTAGCAAGTACAAATACCTTCAACAAGTAGTGGCACGGTGTGGCTAGCCTCCACACTGTCCAGCCAACGGATGCACAAGTCACTGATTATGACCAAATAAGTCCACTATGTGTGGTCAATATTGACAACTCATAATGTGAGTCACAAATGGTCAGAGGGTGAGACAATGGTTTGGGAACCCTATGTTTTGACTATAAAGGACAAAGACCTTCAATACATAGTGGCATGGTGTGGCTACTATGCACATCAACCAACAAAAATATGCATGTCACTGACCATGACCAAAGAATTTCAGTGTGGGTGGTCAACGTTCACAGCCCATAACACGAATCACAAATGGTCAGAGGGGGAAAATTGGTTTAGAATACTAGTTTTCAACTAGCATGTACAACAACGTTCAATAAGTAGTTGCACAGTGTGGCTACCATGCATACTGACCGACCAAAGTAGGCATATGTACCGCCTCACACCAAAGAAATCCGCCGTATGTGGTCAACGTTTATAGCCCATAATACGAGTCACAAATGGTCAGAGGGGGAAACAATGGTTTGAGAACACCACGTATCAACTGGCAAGTACAGGAGAATTCAACAAGTAATGTCATGGTGTGGCTACCATGTACAATGACCAACCAAAGTAGGCATGTGTCACTGACCATGACCAAAGAATGTCCCTATGTGTGGTCAACTTTGACAACTCATCACACGAATCACAAATGGTCAGAGGGGAAAACCATGGTTGTGAATGCTAGTTATGGATTAGCAAGTACAAAGACCTTCAATATGTAGTGTCATAGTATGGCTACCGTGCACAGTGACCAACCAAAGTATGCATATGTCACTGTCCATGACCAGAGAATTTCACTTCATGTGGTTAACGTTGACAACTCACAACAAGAGCCACATATAGTCAGAGGGGGGAACAATGGTTTGGGAATACTGGCTATCAACTAGAAAGAAAATATACCTTCAGTATGTAGTGAACGGCATGGCAACCATGTACACTTACAAACCAAAGAAGGCATATGCCACAACCCATGGCCGAAATAGTTTTACAGTGTGTGGTCAACGTTGAAACTCATAACACGAGTCACAAATGGTCAGAGGGGGAAACAATGGGTTGGGAACACTAGTTATCAAGTAGCAAGTACAAAGAACTTCAACAAGTAGTTGCACGGTGTGGCTAGCATACACAGTGACCAACCAAAGGATGCATACGTCACTGACTATGACCAAAGAATTCCACTATGTGTGGTCAACATTTACAATTCATAGCACGAGTCACAAATGGTTAGAGGAAGAGATAATGGTTTGGGAACCCTATGTATCGACTACAAAGGACAAAGAACTTCAATACGTTGTGGCACGCTGTGGCTACTATGCACGCGAAAAAAACCAAACTAGGCATATGTCACTGACCATGACCAGATAACTTCAGTATGGGCGGTCAACGTTTACAACCCATAACATGAGTCACAAATGGTCAGAGGGGGGAAACAATGGGGTTGGAATATGAGTTTTCAAGTAATAGCACGGTGTGGCTACAATGCACAATGACCGACAAGGGTAGGCATATGTACTGTCTTTGACCAAAAAAAACCGCTGTGTGTGTTCAATGTCGACAGCTCATAATACGAGTCACAAATGGTGAGAGGGGGGAAACAATGGTTTGGGAACACCAGGTATCAACTAGCAAGCACATGGACCTTTAAAAAGCAGTGGCACGGTGTGGCTACCATGTACAATGACCAACCCAAGTAGGCATGTGTCACTAACCATGACCAAGGAATGTCACTATGTGTGGTCACCTTTGACAACTCATAACAAGAGTCGCAAATAGTCAAAGGGAGAAACAATGGTTTGTGAATACTAGTTATTGATTAGCAAGTACAAATATCTTCAACATGTAGTTGCACTCTGTGGCTAACATGCACAGTTTCACTTCATGTGCTCAAGACTGACAACTCACAATAAGAGTCACAGATAGTCAGAAGGGGTAACAACGGTTTGGGAATACTGGCCATCAACTAGAAAGCACAAAGACCTTCATTATGTAGTGACACATTGTGGCAAACATGTATAGTGATAGACCAAAGTAGGCATATGCCACTAACCATGACTAAAATAATGTTTTCATCATTGAAAACTCATAACACAAGTCACAAATAATCAGAGGGGGAAACAATGGGTTAAGAAAACTAGTTTTCAACTAGCAAGTACAAATACTTTCAACATGTAGTGGCACGGTGTGGCTAGCGTATACAGTGGCCAACCGAAGGATGCAATGTCATTGTCTATGACCAAAGAAGTCCAATACGTATGGTCAATAGTTACAACTCACAACACGAGTCACGAATGGTCAGAGGGAGAGACAATGGTTTGGAAACCCCTTATTGACTAGAAAAGACAAAGAATTTCAATATGTAGTAGCATTGTGTGGCTACGATGCACACCAGACAATAACACTAGGCATATGTCATTAACAAAGACCAAAGAATATCAGTATGGGTAGTCAACATTCACAACCCATAACACGAGACACAAATGGTCAGAGGAGGAAACAATGGTTTCAGAATATTAGTTACTAACTAGCAAGTACAATGACCTTAAAAAAGGAGTAGTACGGTGTGGCTACTATGCACACTGTCCGACCAAAGTAGGCATATGTACTGCCTTTGACCAAGAAAATCCGCTATATGTGGTAAACGTTGACACCTCATAATACGAGTCATAAATGGTCACAGAGGAAAACAATGGTTTGGGAACACCGGGTATCAACTAGCAAGCACAAGGACCTCCAATATGTAGTGGCATGGTGTGGCTACCATGTACAATGACCAACAAAAGTAGGCATGTGTCACAGACCATGGCCAAAGAACGTCAGTATGTGTTGTCAACTTTGACAACTCATAACACGAGTCACAAATGGTCAAAGGGGAAATTAATGGGTTGTGAATACTAGTTATTGAGTAGCAAGTACAAAGACCTTTAATCTGTAGTGGCACAGTGTGGCTACCATGCACAGTGACCAACCAAAGTATGCATATGTCACTGACCATGACCAAAGAATTTTACTTCATGTGGTCAACGTTGACCACTCACAACAAGAGTCACAGATAGTCATAGGGGATAACAATGGGTTGGGAATTCTGGGTATCAACTAGAAAGCACACAGACCTTCAGTGCGTTGTGACACAGCATAGCAAGCATGTATAGTGATAAACCAAAGTAGGCACATGCCACTAACAATGACCAAAACAATTTCACAGTGTGTGGTCAACGTTAAAAACTCATAACACAAGTCACAAATGGTCAGAGGGGGAAACAATGGGTTGGGAACACTAGTTATCAACTAGCAAATACAAACACCTTCAACAAGTAGAGGCACGGTGTGGCTAGCGTGCATAGTGACCAACCAAAGGATGCATATGTCACTGACTATGACCAAAAAAATCCACTATGTGTGGTCAACATTGACAACTCATAACACAAGTCACAAATGGTCAAAGGGAGAGACAATGGTTTGGGAACCCTATGTATTGACTACAAAGGACAAGGAACTTCAATGCGTAGTGGCACGGTTAGGCTACTATGCACACCGAACAGCCAAACTAGGCACATATCACTCACCATGACAAAATAAGTTCAGAATGGGTGGTCAATGTTCACAACCCATAACACGAGTCATACATGGTCAGAGGGGGCAACAATGGTTTCGGAATATAAGTTTTCAACTAGCAATTACAACGAATTTAAACAAGTAGTAGCACGGTGTGGCTACCATGCACAGTGACCGACCTAAGTAGGCATATATACTGCGCTTGACCAAAGAAATCCGCAGTGTGTGGTTAACGTTGACAGCTCATAATACGAGTCACAAATGGTCAGAGGAGGAAACAATGGGTTGGGAACACCAGGTATGAACTAGGAAGCACAGGGACCTTCAATCTGTAGTGGCATGGTATGGCTACCATGTACAATGACCAACCAAAGTAGGCATGTGTCACTGACCATGACCAAAGAAAATCACTATGTGTGATCAACTTTGACAACTCATAACACGAGTTACACATGGTCAGAGGGGGAAACAAATGTTTGTTAATACTAGTTATTGACAAGCAAGTGCACAGACCTTCCATATGTAGTGGCACGGTGTGGCTACCATGCACAGTGACCAACCAAAGCTTGCATATGTCACTGACCATGAACAAATAATTTCACTTCAAGTGGTCAACGTTGACAACTAACAACAAGAGTCACAATTAGTCAGAGGGTGTAACATTGGTTTGGGAACACTGGCGACCATCTAGAAAGCACAAAGACCTTCAATACGCACTGACACGGTGTGGCAACTATGTACAGTGGCAAACAAAAGTAGGCATATGCCACTAACCATGACCAAAAGAATTTCACAGTGTGTGGTCAATGTTGAAAACTCATAACACGAGTCACAAATGGTCAGAGTGGGAAAAAATGGGTTGGAAACACTAGTTACAAACTAGCAAGTACAAAGACCTTCAACAAGTACTGGCACGGTGTGGCTAGCGTGCATAGTGACCAACCAAAGGATACATATGTCACTGACTATGACCAACGAAATTCACTATGTGTGGACAACATTGACAACTCAAAACACGAGATTTCAATGGTCAGAGGGAGAGACAATGGTATGGGAACCCTATGTATTGACTAGAAAGGACAAAAAAACTTCAATACGTAGTGGCACGGTTTGGCTACTATGCACACCGAACAACGAAACTAGGCATATGTCACTAGACATGACCAGAGAATTTCAGTATGGGTGGTTACCGTTCACAACCCATAACACGAGTCGCAAATGGTCGACGGGGAAAGAATGGTTTTGGAATATTAGTTTTCAACTAGCAAGTACAACGACCTTGAATGAATAGTAGCACGGTGTGGCTACCATGTACAATGACCAACCAAAGCAGGCATGTGTCACTGACCATGACCAAAGAATGTCACTATGTGTAGTCCACTATGGCAACTCCTAACACGAGTCACAACTGGTCAAAGGGGGAAACAATGGTTTGTGAATTGATTAGCAAGTAGGAAGACCTCCCATCTATGCGGCACAGTGTGGCTACTATGCATAATGACCAACCAATGTATGCATATGTCACTGACCATGACCAAAGAATTTAACTTCATGTGGAAAATGTTCACAACTCACAACAAGAGTCACAGATAGTGAGAGGGGATAACCATGTTTTGAGAACACTGGCTATCAACTAGAAAGCACACAGACCTCTAATGCGTAGTGACATGGCATGGAAAACATGTCCATTGACGAACCAAAGTAGGCATATGCCACTAACCATGACCGAACGAATTTCACCGTGTGTGGACAACGTTGAAAACTCATAACAAGGGTAACAAATAGTCAGAGAGGGAATCAATGGGTTGGGAACACTAGTTATCAACTAGCAAGTACAAACACCTTCAACAAGTAGTGGCATGGTGTTGCTAGCATGCACAGTGTCCAACCAAAGGATGCATATGTCACTGAATATGACCAAAGAAGTCCACTATGTGTGGTCAACATTGACAACACATAACACAAGTCACAAACGGTCAAAGGGAGGGATAATGGTTTGGGAACCCTAAGTATTGAATAGTAAGGACAAGGAAGTTTGATACGTAGTGGCATGGTGTGGCTACTACGCACTCCAAACAACCAAACTAGGCATATGTCATTGACCGTGACCAAAGAATTTCAGAATGGGTGGTCAACATTTACAACCCATAACACGAGTCACAAATGGTCAGTGGGGGAAACAATGGTTTCAGATTATTTTTTTTCAACTAGCAAGTACAACGACCTTCAATAAGCAGCAGCACGGTGTGGCTACCATGCACAATGACCGTCAAAAGCAGGCATATACACTGCCATTGACCAAAGAAATCCGTTGTGTGTGGTCAATGGTGACAACTCACAATACGAGTCACAAATGGTCAGAGGGGCAAACAATGGTTAAGGAACACCAGGTATCAACTAGGTAGGACAGGGACCTTCAATAATTAGTGGCACGGTGTGGCTGCCGTGTACAATGACGAACCAAAGGAGGCATGTGTCATTGACCATGACCAAAGAATGTCACTATGTGTGGTCACATTTGACAACTCATAACACGAGTCAAAAAATGATCAGAGGGGGAAACAATGGATTGTGAATACTAGTTATTGATTAACAGGTACAAATACCTTCAATGTGTAGTGGCACAGTGTGGCGACCAAGCTTAGTGACCAACCAACGTATGCATATGTCACTGACCATGACCAGAGAATTTCACTTCACATGGTCAACGTTGACAACTCACAACAAGAGTCACAGATAGTCAGAGGGGGTAACAATGGCTTGGAAATACTGGCTATCAACTATAAAGCACAAACACCTTCAATACGTAGTGACATAACGTGGCAACCATGTATAGTGACAATCCAAAGTAGACATATGCAACTAACCATGACCGGAAGAATTTCACGGTGTTTGGTCAACGTTGAAAACCCATAACACGAGTCCCAAATGGTCAGAGCGGGAAACAATGGGTTGGAAACAGTAGTTATCAAGTAGCAAGTGCGAAGATCTTCAACAAGTAGTTGCACGATGTGGCTAGCATGCACAGGGACCAACCAAAGGATGCATACGTCACTGACTATGACCAAAGAAGTCCACTATGTGTGATAAGCATTGACAACTCATAACACGAGTCACAAATGTTCAGAGGGAGAGGAAATGGTCTGGGAACCCTATGTATCGACTAGAAAGGACAAAGAACTTCAACACGTAGTGGCACGGTGTGGCTACTATGCACACTGAGGAACCAAACTAGGCATATGTCACTGACCATGATCGAAGAATTTTAGTATGGGTGGTCAACGTTCACAACCCATAGCACGAGTCACAAATGGTCAGAGAGTATGGGGAGAAACAATGGTTTCGGAATATTAGTTTTCAACTAGCAAGTACAAAGACCTTCAAGAAGTAGTAGCACTGTGTGGCTACCATGCACAATGACCGACAAAAGTAGGCATATGCACTGCCTTTGACCAAAGAGATCCCCTGTGCGTGGACAACGTTCACAACTCATAATACGAGTCATAAATGGTAAACGTGGGAAACAATGGTCTGGGAACACCAGGTATCAACTAGCAATCACATGGACCTTCAATAAGTAGCGGCACGGTGTGGCTACCATGTTCAATGACCAACCAATGTAGACACGCGTCACTGACCATGATTCAAGAATGTCACTATGTGTGGTCAATTTCACAACTCATACCATGAGTCAGAAATGGTCAGAGGGGGAAACAATGGCTTTTGAATATTAGTTATCAATTAGCAAGTACAACTACCTTCAATATGTAGTGGCACAATGTGACTACCATGCACAGTGACCGACCAAAGTATGCATACCGCACTGTTCATGACCAGAGAATTTCACTTCATGTCGTCAACGTTGACGACTCATAACAAGAGTCACAGATAGTCAGAGGGGGTAACAAATGTTTGGGAACACTGGCTATCACCTAGACAGCACGTACGTTCAGTACGTATTGACATGGTGTAGCAACCATGTACAGTGACAAACCAAAGGAGGCATGTGCCACTAACCATGACCAAAAGAATCTCACAGTCTGTGGTCAACATTGAAAACTCATAACACGAGTCACACATGGTCAGAGGGGGACACAATGTGTTGGGAACACTAGTTATCAACTAACAAGTACAAAGACCTTCAACAAGTAGTGGCACGGTGTGGCTAGCTTGCACACTGACCAACCAAATGATGCATACGTTACTGACTATGACCTCATAAGTCCACTATGTGTGGTCAAAAGTGACAACTCATAACACGAGTCACTAATGGACAGAGGGAGAGACAATGGTTTGGGAACCCTATGTATCGACTAGAAAGGACACCGAGATTTGATACGTACTAGCACGGTGTGGCTACTCTGCTCACCAAAGAACCAAACTAGGCATATGTCACTAACCATGACCAAGGATATTCTGTATGGGTGGTCAACGTTCACAACCCATAACACGAGTCACAAATGGTCAGAGGGGTAAACAATGGTTTCGGAATATTAGTTATCAACTAGCAAGTACAAAAATCTTCAATAAGTAGTAGTACAGTGTGGCTACCATGCACAATGACTGACAAAAGTAGGCATATGCACTGCCTTTGACCAAAGAAATCCGCTGTGTGTGGTCAATGTTGACAACTCACAAAACGAGTGACAAAAGGTCAAAGGGGGAAACAATGGTTTGGGAGCACCGGGTAGATTGGGGACCTTCAATAAGCAATGGCAAGGTGTGGCTACTGAGTACAATGACCAACAAAAGTATGAATGTGTCACTGACCATGACCAAAGAATGTCACTATGTGTGGTCACCTTTGACAACTCATACACCGAATCAGAAATGGTCAGAAAGTGAAACAATGGATTGTGAATACTAGTTATCGATTAGCAAGTACAAAGACCTTCAATATGTAGTGGCATAGTGTGGCTACCGTGCACAGTGACCAACCAAAGTATGCATATGTCACTGACCATGACCAGAGAATTTCACTTCACGTGGTCAACGTTGACAACTCACAACAAAAGTCACACATAGTCAGAGGGGGGAACAATGGTCTGGGAACACTGGCTATCAATTAGAAAGCAAAACAACTTTCATTACGTAGTGACACGGCGTGGCAACCATGTAGAGTGACAAACCAAAGTAGGCATATGCCACTAACAATGGCCGAAAGAGTTTTACAGTGTGTGGTCAACGTTGAAAACGCATAACACGAGTCACAAATGGTCATATGGGGGGAACAGTTGGTTGGGAACACTAGTTATCAAGTAGCAAGTACAAAGACCTTCAACAAGTAGTCGCACGATGTGGCTAGCGTGCACAGTGACCAACCAAAGGATGCATACGTCACTGACTATGACCAAAGAAGTCCACTATGTGTGGTCAACATTGACAACTTCATAACACGAGTAAAAAATGGTCAGAGGGAGGGACAACGGTTTAAGAACCCTATGTATCAACTAGAAAGGACAAAGAACTTCAATACTTAATGGCACGGTGTGCCCACTATGCACACCAAACAACCAAACTAGGCATATGTCACTGACCATGACCAGAGAATTTCAGAATGGGTGGTCAGCGTTCACAACCCATAAAACGAGTCACAAATGGTCAGAGGGAGAAACAATGGTTTTGGAATATTAGTTTTCAACTAGCAATCACAAAGACCTTGAATAAGTAGTAGTGCGGTGTGGCTACCATGCAAAATGACTGACCAAACTAGGCATACACACATCCTTTTACCACATAAATCTGTTGTGTGTGGTCAACATGGACAGCTCATAATACGAGTGACAAATGGTCAAAGGGGGAAACAATGGTTTGGAAAGACCAGGTATGAACTAGCAAGCACATGGACCATCAATAAGTTGTGGCACGGTGTGGCTACCACGTACAATGACCAACCAATGTAGACATGTGTCACTGACCATGATTAAAGAAGGTCACCATGTGTGGTCAATTTGACAACTCATAGCATGAGTCAGAAATGGTCAGAAGGGGAAACAGTGGTTCTTGAATACTAGTTGTTGATTAGCAAGTACAGATACCTTCAATATGTAGTGGCACGGTGTGGCTACCATGCACAGTGACTGGCCAAAGTATGCATATCGCACTGACCATGACCAGAGAATTTCACCTCATTTCGTCAACGTTGACAACTCACAACAAGAGTCAGAGATAATCAGAGGGGGTAACAATGGTTTGGAAACACTAGCTTTCAACTAGACAGCACGTACGTTCAGTACGTATTGACATGGCGTAGCAACCATGTACAGTGACAAACCGAAGATGGCATGTGCCACTAACCATGACCAAAACAATTTCACAGTGTGTGGTCAACATTGAAATTTCATAACACGAGTCACAAATGGTCAGAGGGGGACACAATAGGATGGGAACACTAGTTATCAACTAGCAGGTACAAAGACCTTCAACAAGTAGTGGCACAGTGTTGCTAGCGTGCACACTGACCAACCAAGTTACTGACTATGACCTCATAAGTCCACTATATGTGGTCAAAATTGACAACTCATAACACAAGTCACAAATGGACAGAGGGAGAGACAATGGTTTGGGAATCCTATGTATCGACTAGAAAACAAAAAGAATTTTACTACGTAGTAGCACGGTGTGGCTACTCTGCTCACCGAACAACCAAACTAGGCATATGTCACTGACCATGACCAAGGACATTCTGTATGGGTGGTCAACATTCACAACCCATAACACAAGTCACAAATGGTCAGAGGGGTAAACAATGGTTTCGGAATATTAGTTAGCAACTAGCAAGTACAACGACCTTCAAAAAGTAGTAGCACGGTGTGGCCACCATGCACAATGATCGACAAAAGTAGGCACATGCACTGTCTTTGACCAAAGAAATCCGCAGTGTGTGGTCAATGCTGACAACTCACAAAACTAGTCACAAATGGTCAAAGGGGGAAACAATGGTTTGGGAACACCAGGTAGGACAGGGACCTTCAACAAGTAGTGGCAAGGTGTGGCTACCATGTACAATGACCAACCAAAGTAGGAATGTGTCACTGAACATGAAAAGATAACATCACTATGTGTGGTCACCTTTGACAACTAATAACACGAGTCAGAAATGGTTAGAAGGGGAAATAATGGATTGTGAATACTAGTTATTGATTATCAAGAACAAAGACCTTCAATATGTAGTGGTATAGTGTGGCTACCGTGCACAGTGACCAACCAAAGTATGCATATGTCACTGACCATGACCAGAGAATTTCACTTCATGTGGTCAACGTTGGCAACTCACAACAAGAGTCACACATAGTCAAAGGGGGGAACAATGGTCTGGGAACACTTGCTATCAATTAGAAAGCAAAAACACATTCAGTACGTAATGACACAGCGTGGAAATCATGTACAGTGACAAACGAAAGTAGGCATATGCCACTAACCATGGCCGAAAGAGTTTTACAGTGTGTGGTCAACGTTCAAAACTCATAACACGAGTCACAAATGGTCAGAGGGGGAAACAATGGGTTGGGAACACTAGTTATCAAGTAGCAAGTACAAAAACCTTCAACAAGTAGTTGCACGATGTGGCTATCGTGCACAATGACCAACCAAAGGATGCATACGTCACTGACTATGACCAAAGAAGTCCACTATGTGTGGTGAAAATTGACAACTCATAACACGAGTCACAAATGGTCAGAGGGAGAGACAATGGTTTAGGAACCCAATGTATTGACTAGAAAGGACAGAGAAATTCAATACGTAGTGGCACAGTGTCGCTACTGTGCACACCGAACAACCAAACTAGGAATATGTCACTGACCATGACCAGAGAATTTTAGAATGGGTGGTCAGCGTTCACAACCCATAAAACGAGTCACAAATGGTCAGAGGGAGAAACAATGGTTTTGGAATGTTAGTTTTCAACTAGCAATCACAAAGACCTTGAATAAGTAGCGCGGTGTAGCTACCATGCACAATGACTGACCAAAGTAGGCATATACACTGCCTTTGACCACAAAAGTCTAGTGTGTGTGGTCAACATGGACAACTCATAATACGAGTCACAAATGGTCAAACGGGGAAACAATGGTCTCGGAATACCAGGTATCAACTAGCAAGCACATGGACCTTTAACAAGTTGTGGCACGGTGTTGCTACCATGTACAATGACCAACCAAAGTAGGCATGTGTCACTGGCCATGACCAAAGGATGTCAACATGTGTGGTCAACTTTGACAACTCAGAACACGAGTGACAGATGTTCAAAGGGGGAAACAATGGTTGGTGCATACTAGTTATCAAATAGCAAGTAGAAAGACATACAGTATGTAGTGACACAATATGGCCAACCAAAGTATGCATGTGTCACAGACCATGACCAAACATTTCACTTAATCTAGTCAACACTGACAATTCACAAGCAGAGTCCTAGATAGTCAGAGGGGGCAATAATGGTTTGGGCACAAAGACCTTCAGTACTTAGTAACACGGCATGGCAACCATGTAGAGTGACAAACCAGAGTAGGCATATGCCTAAGGCTGCACACCAAATCCTAGGATTCGTGAATAAGATTCGTGAACCCGGATAAAGATTCGGATTCGGGGATCCAAATCCTTCATGAGGATTCAATTCGGGAGTCGGAGATCCTTTTCCCTGTTGTTTCAACATGGAAACAGGGATTTATGTGGCAGATTAGATGATTTTTATCTGGCATCACCCATAGGATTCGGAAAAGATTCGTAAATCTTACGGATTCGTGAATCCAGATTCGGATTCGTGAATCAAAGCCAGACCTGGATTCGGATTCGTGAATCCGAATCCAATCTGGGATCCGGGAATCTTACCCGGTGTGCACCCTTACATATGCCACTAACCATGACCAGAAGAATTTCACAATGTGTGGTCAACGTTGAAAACTCATAACACGAGTCCCAGATGGTCAGAGGGGGCAACAATGGATTTGGAACACTAGTTATCAAGTAGCAAGTACAAATTCCTTCAACAAGTAGTTGCACGGTGTGGCTAGCGTGCACAGTGACCAACCAAAGAATGCATACGTCACGGACTAAGACCAAAGAAGTCCACTATGTGTGGTCAACATTGACAACTCAGAACACGAGTCACAAATTTTCAGATGGAGAGACAATGGTTTGTGAACTATATGTATCGACTGGAAAGGACATAGAACTTCAATATGTAGTGGCACGGTGTGGCTACCATGCACACCGAACAACCAAAGTAGGCATATGTCCCTGACCATGGCCAAAGAGTTTCACTGTGGGTGGTCAACAATCACAACCCATAATGGTTTCGGAATAGTAGTTTTCAACTAGAAAGTACAAAGACCTCCAATAAGTAGTAGCACGGGGTGGCTGCCATGCACAATGACCGACAAAAGTAGGCATATGCACAGCCTATGACCACAGAAATGCGCTGTGTGTGGTCAACGTGGACAATCCATGATACGAGTCACAAATGGTCAGAGGGGGAAACAATGGGTTGGGAACACCATGTATCAACTAGCAAGCACATGGACCTTCAATACATAGTGGCACGATGTTGCCACAATGTACAATGACCAACCAAAGTGGGCATGTTTCACTGACCATGACCAAAGAATGTCACTATGTGTGGTCAACTTTGACAACTCATAACACGAGTCACAAGTTATCAGTGGGGGAGACTGATTTGTGCATGCCAAGTTTCGATTAGCAAGTATAAAGACCTTCAGTATGTTGTGGCACAATGTCACCACCATGCACAGTGACCAACCAAAGTATGCATATGTTAGTGACCATGACCAAGATTTTCACTTAATGTGGTCATCACCGACAACTCTCAACACGAGTCACATATAATCACAGGGGGTAACAATGGTTTGGGAACACTGGCTATCAACCAGAAAGCACAAAGACCTTCAGTGCCTAGTGACACGTTGTTGCAACCATGTATTGTGACAAATGAAAGTAGGCATAAGCCACCTACCATGACCAACGGAATTTCACAGGGTGTAGTCAACGTTGAAAACTCATAGCACGAGTCACAAATGGTCAGAGGGGGAAACAATTGGTTGGGGACACTAGGTATCAACTAGCAAAAACAAAGACCTTCAAGAAGTAGTGGCACGGTGGGCCTAGCGTGCACAATAACCAACCAAAGGATGCAGACGTCACTGACTATGACCAAAGAAGTCCACAATGTGTGGTCAATATTCACAACTTATAACTCGAGTTACGAATGGTCAGAGGGAGAGACAATGGTTAGGGAACTCTATGTATTGTCTATAAAGGACAACGAACTTCAATACATAGTGGCACGGTGTGGCTACTATGCTCACCAAACAACCAAACTAGGCATATGTCACTAACCATGACCAAATAACTTCAATATGGGTGGTCAATGTTCACAACCCATAACACGATTCACAAATGGTCAGAGGGGGAAACAATGGTTTTGGAATGTTAGTTTTCAACTAGCAAGTATAACAACCTTCAATACGCAGTAGCACTGTGTGGCAACCATGCACAATGATAGACCAACGTAGGCATATGTACTGCCTCTGACCAAAGAATTCCGCTGTGTGTGTTGAACGTCGACAACTCAAAATACGAGTCACAAATGGTCAGAGGGGGGAAACAATAGTTTGGGAACACCAGGTACCAACTAGTAAGCACAGGGACCTTCAATTGTTTAAGGCTCGGTGTGGCTACCATGTAGAATAACCAACCAAAGTAAGCACGTGTCATTGATCACGACCAAAGAATGTCACTGTGTGTGGTCAAATTTGACAACTCATAACAAGAGTCACAAATGGTGAGAGGGGGAAGCAATGGTTTGTGAATACTAGTTGTCGATTAGCAAGTACAAAGACCTTCAATATGTAGTGGCATGGTGTTGCTACTATGCACCGTGACCAACCAAAGTATGTATATCTCACTGAACATGACCAAAGAATTTCACTTCACGTGGTCAACGCTGACAACCCCCAACAAGAGCCACAAATAGTCAGAGGAGGTAACAATGGTCTGGAACACTGGCTATCAGCTAGAAAGCACAGAGACCTTCACTACGTAGTGACACGGCATGGCACCCACGTACAGTGATAAAACAAAGTAGGCATATGCCACTAACGTCGACCAAGTGAATTGCACAGTGTGTGGTCAACATTGAAAACCCATAACAAGAGTCACACATGTTCACAGGGGGAAACAATGGGTTGGGAACACTAGTTATCAACTAGCAAGTACAAATACCCTCAAGAAGCAGTAGCACGGTGTGGCTAGCGTGCACAGTGACCAGCCAAAGGATGCATACGTCACTGACTATGACCAAAGAAGGCCACTATGTGTGGTCAACATTGACAAGTTATAACACGAGTCACAAATGGTCAGAGGGAGAGACGATTGGTTGGGAAGACTATGTATTGACTATGTATTGACTAGAAAGAAAAAAAGAAATTCAAAACGTAGTGGCACGGTGTTGATACTATGCACACCGAACAACCAAACTAGGCATATGTAGCTGACCATGACCAAAGAATTTTAGCATGGATGGTCAACGTTCACAACCCATAACATGAGTCACAAATGGAGAGAGAGAGAAACAATGGTTTTGGATTATTAGTTTTCAACTAGCAAGTAAAACGACCTTCAATAAGTAGTAGCAAGGTGTGGTTACCATGCACAATGATTGGCCAAAGTAGGCACATGTACTTCCCTAGACCAAAGAAATCCGCTGTGTGTAGTCAACGTTGACACCTAATGATACGAGTCACAAATGGTCAAAGAGGGAAACAATGGTTTGCGAACATCAGGTATCAACTAGCAAGCAATGGTACCTTCAACAAGTAGTGGCTCGGTATGGCTACCATGTAGAATGACCAACCAAAGTAGGCATGTGTCACTGACAATGGCCAAATAATGTCACTATGTGTGGTCAACTTTGACAACTCATAACACGAGTCATAAATGGTCAGGGGTGGGGAAACAATGGTTTGTGAATACTAGGTATCGATTAGCAAGTACAAAGACCTTCAATATGTAGTGGCACATTGTGGCTACCATGCACAGTGACCAACCAAGGTATGCACATGTCACTGACCATGACCAAAGAATTTCACTTCATGTGGTCAACCCTCACAACTCAACAAGAGTCACAGATAGTCAGAGGGGGTAACAATGGTTTGGGAACACTGGCTATCAACTAGAAAGCGCAAAGACCTTCAGTACATAGTGACACGGCGTGGAAACCATGTCCACTCACAAACCAAAGTAGGCATATCCCACTAACCACAACCAAAAGATTTCTACAGTGTGTGGTCGACATTGATAACTCATAACACGAGTCACAAATATCTAGAGGGGGAATCAATGGGTTGGTAACACTAGTTATCAACTAGCAAGTACAAATACCTTCAACAAGTAGTGGAACGGTGTGGCTAGCGTGTATTGTGACCAGCCAATGGATGCATATGTCACTGACTTTGACCAAAGATTTTCAGTGTGTGGTCAACATTGAGAACTCATAACACGAGTCACAAATGGTCAGAGGGAGAGACAATGGTTTGGGAACCCTTTGTATCCACTAAAGAGGACAATAAACTTAAATATGTAGTGGCACAGTGTGGCTACTGTGTACACCGAACAACCAAACTAGGCATATGTCACTGACCATGACCAAAGAATTTCAGTATGGGTGGTCAACGTTCACAACCCATAACACAAGTCACAAATGGTCAGAGGGGAAAACAATGGTTTTAGAATATTAGTTGTCAACTAGCAAGTACAACGACCTTCAATGAGTAGTAGCACGGTGTGGCTAATATGCACAATGACCGGCCAAAGTAGGCATATGTACTGCCTTTGACCAAAGCAATCCGTTGTGTTTGGTCAGTGTTGAAAATTCATAATACGAGTCACAAGTGGTCAGAGGGGGACACAATGGTTCGGGAACACCAGGAATCAACTAGCAGCACAAGGACCTTCAATACGTAGTGGCATGGTGTGGCTACCATGTACAATGACCAACCAAAGGAGGCATGTCTCATTGACCATGACCAAAGAATGTCACTATGTGTGGTCAACTTTGACAACTCAAAACACAAGTCATGAATAGGCAGAGGGGGAAACAATGGTTTGTGAATGCTATTTCTTGATTAGCAAGTACACAGACGTTCAACGTGTAGTGGCACAGTGTGGGTACCATGCACTGTGACCAACAAAAGTATGCATATGTCACTGACCATGACCTAAGAAATTCACTTCATGTGGTCAACGCTGAAAACTCACAACAAGAGTCACAGATAGTTAGAGGGGGTAACAACGGTTTGGGAACACTGGCTATCAACCAGAAAGCACAAAGACCTTCAATACGTAGTGACAAGGTGTGGCAACCATGTACAGTGACAAACCAAAGTAGGCACATGCCACTAACCATGACCAAAACAATTTCATTGTGCGTGGTCATTGTTGAAAACTCTTAACACGAGTGACAAATGGTCAGAGGGGGAAACAATGGGTTGGGAATACTGAATATGAACTAGCAAGTACAAATACATTCAACGAGTAGTGGCAAGTTCTGGCTAGCATACTTAGTGACCAGCCAAAGGATGCATGCGTCTCAAACTACTACCAAAGAAGTCCACTATATGTGGTCAACATTGATAACTCATAACACAAGTCACAAATGGTCAAAGGGAGAGACAATGGTTTAAGAACCCTATGTATGGACTAGAAAGGACAAAGAACTTTAACACGTAGTGGCACAGTGTGGCTACTATGCACACCGACCAACCAAACTAGGCATATGTCACTGGACATGAAAAGAGAATTTTAGTATGGTTGGTCAACGTTCACAGCCCATAACACGAGTCACAAATGGTCAGAGGGGGAAAAAATGGGTTCAGAATGTTAGTTTTCAAATAGCAAGTACAACGACCTTGAATAAGTAGTAGCACAGTGTGGCTACCATGCACAAAGACTGTCCAAAGTAGGCATATGTACTGCCTTTGACCAAAATAAATCCGCAGTGTATGGTCAACGTTGACAACTCATAATACGAGTCACAAATGGTCAGGGGGTGAAAAATGGTTTTGGGAACACCAAGTATGAACTAGCCAGCACGGGGACCTTCAATAAGTAGTGGCATGGTGTGGCTACCATGTACAATGAACAACCAACGTATGCATGTGTCATTGGCCTGGACCAAGGAATGTCACTTTGTGTGGTCAACTTTGACAACACATAACACGAGTCACATATATTCAGAGGGGGAAACAATTGGTTAGGAGCACTAGTTATCAACTAGCAAGTACAGAGACCTTCAACAAGTAGTGGCATGGTATGGCTAAGTGCACAGTGACCAACCAAAGGATGCATACGTCACTGACTTTGACCAAAGAAGTCCACTATGTGTGGTCAACATTGACAACACATAACACGAGTCACAAATGATCCGAGGAAGAGACAATGGTTTGGGAAACCCTTTATATCAACTAGAAATGACAAGGATCTTCAATATGTAGAGGCACAGTGTGGCTACTATGGACACCAAACAACCAAAATAGGCATATGTCACTGACCATGACCAAAGAATTGTAGTATGGGTGGTAAATGTTCACAACCCATAACACGAGTCACAAATGGCAAGAGGGGAAAACGATGGTTTCGGAATACTAGTTGTCAACAAGCACGTACAGCGACCTTCAAAAAGTAGTAGCACGATGTGGCTACCATTTACAATGACCGACCAAGATAGGCATATGTACTGCCTTTGACAAAAAAAATCCGCTATATGTGGTCAACGTTGACAACTCATAATACGAGTCACAAATGGTCAGAGTGGGAAACAATCGTTTGGGAACACCAGGTGTCAACTAGCAAGCACAAGGACCTTCAAGAAGTAGTGGCACGGTGTAGCTACCATGTTCAATGACCAACCAAAGTAGGCATGTGTCACTGACCACGACCAAAGAATGTCACTATGAGTGGTCAAGTTTGGGAACCCATAACATGGGTCACAAATGGTAAGAGGGGGAAAACATTGTTTGTGAATACTAGTTATCAATTAGCAAGTGCAAATACCTTCAATATGTAGTGGCACAGTGTGGTTACCATGCACAGTGACCAACCCAAGTATTCATGTGGTCAACACGTACAACTCACAACAAGAGTTGCAGATAGTCAGAGGGGATAACAATGGGTTGGAAATGCAAGCCATCCACTAGAAAGCACACGGACGTTTTCTACGTAGTGACACGGCGTGGCAACCATGTACACAGACAAACTAAAGTAGGCATATGCCACTAACCATGACGAAAAGAATTTCACATTGTGTGGTTGACGTTGAAAACTCATAACACGAGTCACAAATGGTCAAAGGGGGGAAACAATGCGCCGTGCACACTGTTCATCAACTAGCAAGTACACTGACCTTGAACAAGTAGTCGCAGGGTGTGGCTAGCGTGGACAGTGACCAACCAAAGGATGCATACGTCATTGACTATGACCAAAGAATTCCACTATGTGTGGTCAACATTGACAACTCATAACATGAGTCACAAATGGTCAGAAGGAGAGACAATGATTTGGGAACCACATGTATTGACAAGAAAGGACAAAGAAATCTAATACGTAGTGGCACGGTGTGGCTACTATGTACACCAAACAACCAAACTAGGCATATGTCACTGACCATGAGCAAAGAATTTTAGTATGGGTGGTAAATGTTCACAACCCATAACACGAGTCACAAATGGTCAGAGGGGGAAAGCAATGGTTTTGGAATGTTAGTTTCGAACTAGCGAGTACAATGACCCTCAATAAGTAGTAGCATGGTGTGGCTACCATGCACAATAACCGACCAAAGTAGGCAAATGTACTGCCTTTGACCAAATAAATACGCTGTGTGTGGTCAACGTTGACAACTCATGATACGAGTCACAAATGGTCAAAGAGGAAAACAATGGTTGGGAACACGAGGTACCAACTAGCAGGCACAGGGACCTTCAATAAGTAGTGGCATAGTGTGGCTACCATGTACAGTGACCAACTAAAATAGGCATGTGTCATGACCAAAGAATGTCACTATGTGTGGTCAACTTTGACAACTCATGACACGAGTCACAAGTGGTCAAAGGGGGAAACAAGGGTTTGTGAATACTAGTTATCGGCTAGCCAATACAAAGACCTTCAATATGTAGTGGCACAGTGTGGCTACCATGCACATTGACTAACCAAAGTATGCATATGTCACTGACCATGACCACATAATTTCACTTCATGCGGTCAGCGTTGACAACCCAAAGCAAGAGGCACGATAGGCAGAGGGGTTAACAATGGTTAGGGAACACTGGCCATCAAAACTCAAAAGCACAAAGACCTTCAGTACGTAGTGACACAGCGTGGCAACCATGTACAGTGAGAAACCAAAGTAGGCATATGCCACTAACCTTGACCACATGAATTCCAAAGTGTGTGATCAACGTTAAAAACTCATAACAAGAGTAAAAAATGGTCAGAGGGGGAAAAATGGGCTGGGGACACTGTATATCAACTAGGAAGTACAAACACCTTCAACACGTAGTGGCACAGTGTGGCCGGCGTGCACAGTGACCAGCCAAAGGATGCAAATGTCACTGACTATGACTTAACAAGTGCACTATGTGTGGTCAACATTGACAACTCATAACACAAGTCACAAATGGTCAGACGGAGAGACAATGGTTTGTGAATACTAGTTATTGATTAGCAAGTACAAATACCTTCAATATGTAGTGGAGGTGTGGCTACCATGCACAGTGATCAACCGAATTATGCATGTGTCACTTAACATGACCAAAGATATTCAGTTCATGTGGTCAACGCTGACAACTCACAACAAGAGTCCTAGATAGTCAGAGGGGGTAACAACGGTTAGAGAACACTGGCTATGAACTAGAAAGCACAAAGACATTCCCTACGTAGTGACATGGCGTGGCAACTATGTACAGTGACAAACCAAAGTAGGCATATGCCACTAACCATGACCAAAAGAATTTCACAGTGTGTGGTCAACGTTGAAAACTCATAACATGGGTCACAAATCGTCAGAGAGGGAAACAATGGGTTGGGAACACTTGTTATCAACTAGCAAGTACAAAGACCGTCAACAAGTACTGGCACGGTGTGGCTAGCGTTCACAGTGACAAGCCAAAGGATGCATACGTTACTGACAATGACCAAAGAAGTCCACTATGTGTGGTCAACGTAAACAACTCAAAACAGGAATCACAAATGGTCAGAGGCAGAGACAATGGTTTGGGAACCTTATGTATCGACTAGAAAGGACAAAGTACGTCAATATGCAGTGGCACTGTATGGCTACCATGCACACTGAACAACCAAACCAGGCATATGTCAATGACCATGACCAAGAATTTCAGCATAGGTGGTCAACGTTCACAACCCATAACACGAGTCACAAATGGTGAGAGGGGGAAAAAATGGTTTCGGAATATTAGTTCTCAACTAGCAAGTACATTGACCTTCAATACGTAGTAGCACGGTGTGGCTACCATGGACAATGACCGACCAAAGTAGGCATATGTACTGTCTTTGACAAATGAAATCCGATGTGTGTGGTCAACGTTGACAACTCATAATACGAGTCACAAATGTTTAGAGGTCAAAAAATGGTTTGCGAACACCTGGTATCAACTAGCAAGCACACAGACCTTCCAGAAGTAGTGGCACGGTAAGGCTACCATGTACAGTGACCAACCAAAGTAGGCATGTTTCACTGACCATGATCAACGGATGTCACTATGTGTGGTCAACTTTGACAACTCATCACATGAATGACAAATGGTCAGCGGGTGAAACAATGGGTTGTAATACTAGTTATCGATTAGCATGTACAAAGACCTTCAGTATTTAGAGGCACAGTGTAGTTACCATGCACAGTGATCCACCAAAGTATGCACATGTCACTAACCATAACCAAAGGATTTCACTTCATGTGGTCAACGTTGACAACTCACAACAAGAGTCACAAATAATCAGAGGGGTTAACAATGGTTAGGGAACACTGGCTATCGACTAGAAAACACAAAGACCTTCATTACGTAGTGACACAGCGTGGCAACCATGTACAGTGACAAACCAACGTAGGCATATGCCACTAACCTTGACCAAATGAATTTCAAAGTGCGTGGTCAACGTTAAAAACTTGTAACACGAGTCACAAATGGTCAGAGGGGGAAACAATGGGTTGGGAACACTATATATCAACTAGGAAGTACAAAGACTTTCAACAGGTAGTGGCACGGTGTGGATGGCGTGCACAGTGACAAGCCAAAGGATGCATACGTCACTGAGTATGACCAAAGAAGTGCACTATGTGTGGTCAACATTGACAACTCATAACACAAGTCACAAATGGTCAGAGGGAGAGACAATGGTTTGTGAATACTAGTTATTGACTAGCAAGTACAAACACCTTCAATATGTAGTGGCACTGTGTGGCTACCATGCATGGTGACCAATCAAATTATGCATATGTCACTTATCATGACCAAAGATTTTCACTTCATGTGGTCAACGTTGACAACTCACAACAAAAGTCCTAGATAGTCAGAGGCGGTAACAATGGTTTGAGAACACTTGCTATCAACTAGAAAGCACAAAGACCTTCCCTACGTAGTGACACGGCGTGGCAACCATGTACAGTGACAAACCAAAGTAGGCATATGCCACTAACCATGACCAAAAGAATTTCACAGTGTGTCCTCAACGTTGAAAACTCATTACATGAGTCACAAATGGTCAAAGAGGGAAACAATGGGTTGGGAACACAAGTTATCAACTATCAAGTTCATAAATCTTCAACAAGTAGTGGCACGGTGTGGCTAGCGTTCACAGTGACCAACCAAAGGATGCATACGTTACTGACTATGACCAAAGAAGTCCACTATGTGTGGTCAACATTGACAACTCAAAACACGAATCACAAATGGTCAGAGGGAGAGACGATGGTTTGGGAACCTTGTGTATCGACTAGAAAGGACAAAGAACGTCAATATGTAGTAGCACTGTATGGCTGCTATGCACACGTCACAACCAAACTAGGCATATGTCAATGACCATGACCAATACATTCAGCATAGGTGGTCAACGTTCACAACCCATAACACAAGTCACAAATGGTCAGAGGTGGAAAAATGGTTCCGGAATGTTACTTCGTAACAAGCAAGTACAGTGACCTTCAATAAAGAGTAGCACGATGTGGCTACCATGCACAATGACCGACCAAAGTAGGCATATGTACTGTCTTTGACAAAAGAGATCCGCTGTGTGTGGTCAACGCTGACAACTCATAATCGAGTCACAATGTTCATAGGTGGAAACAATGGTTTGGGAACACCAGGTATCAACTAGCAAGCACAGAAACCTTCAAGAAGTAGTGGCACGGTAAGGCTCCCATGTACAATGACCAACCAAAGTAGGCATGTGTCACTGACCATGACCAACGAATGTCACTATGTGTGGTCACCTTTGACAGCTCATAACACGAGTTACAAATGGTCAGCGAGGGAAACAATGGTTTGTAACACTAGTTATTGATTAGCATGTACAAAGACCTTCAACATGTAGAGGCACAGTGTAGCTACCATGCACATTGATCCACCAATGTATGCACATGTCACTAACCATAACCAAAGTATTTCACTTCATCTGGTCAACGTTGACAACTCACAACAACAGTCACAGATAGTCAGAGGGCGTAACAATGGTTTGGAAACACATGCTATTAGCTAGAAATCACAAAGACCTTCAGTACGTAGTGACACGGCGTGGCAACCATGTGCAGCGTTAAACCAAAGTAGGCATATGCCACTAACCATGACCAAAATAATTTCACAGTGTGTGGTCAATGTTGAAAATTCATAACAAGAGTCACAAATTGTCAGATGGGGAAGCAATGGGTTGGGAACACTAGTTATCAACTAGGAAGTATAAACACCTTCAACAAGTAGTGGCACGGCGTGGCTAGCGTGCACAGTGACCAACCAAAGGATGCATACGTCACTGAGTATAACCAGATAAGTCCACTATGTGTGGTCGACACTGACAACTCATAACACTGACAGCCAAATGATGCATACGTCATATAATATGAACAATGAAGTTTAGTATGTGTGGTCAACATTGACAACTCATAACATAAGTCACAAATGGTAAGAGGGAGAGACAATGGTTTGGGAACCCTATGTATCGACTATAAAGGACAAAGAACGTCAATACGTATTGGCACGGTGTGGCTGATATGCACACCAAACAACCAAACTAGGCATGTGTCACTGACCATAACAAAACATTTTAGTATGGGTGGTCAACGTTCACAACCCATAACACGAGTCCAAACTGGTCAGAGGGGGAAACAATGACATGGGGATATTAGTTTTAAACTACCAAGTACAACAACCTCCAATAACTAGGAGCATGGTTTGCCTTCCATGCACAATGACAGACCAAAGTAGGCATATGTACTGCCTTTGATCAAAGAAATCCGATGTGTTTGGTCAATACTGACAACTCTTAGTATGAGTTACACATGGTCAGAGGGGGAAACAATGGTTTGGGAACACCAGGTATCAAATAGCAAGCACACGGACCTTCAAAAAGAATTGGAAGGGTCTGGCTACCATGTACAATGACCAACCAACGTAGGCATGTGTCACTGACCATGACCATGGAATGGCACTATGTGTGGTCAAATTTGACAACTCATAACATGAGTTAGAATTGGTCACAGGGCGGGAACAATGGTTTGTGACTACAAGTTATCGATTAGCAAGTACAAATACCTTCAATATGTAGTGGCACAGCGTGGCTACCATGTATAGTGACCAGCCGAAGTATGCGTATGTCTCTGACCATGACCAAAGAAGTTCACTTCATGTGGTCAACTCTGAAAACTCCCAAGAGTCGCAGATAGTCAGAGGGGGTAACAATGGGTTGAAAACATTGGCTATCCACTAGAAAGCACAAAAACCTTCTGTACGTAGTGACACGGCGTGACAATCATGTACACTGACAAACCAAAGTAGGCATGTGCCAATAACCATGACCAAAATAATTTCACAGAGTGTAGTCAAGGTTGAAAACTCATAACACGAGTCACAAATGGTCAGAGGGGGAAACAATGGGTTGGAAACACTAATTATCATCTAGCAAGTACCCAGACCTTGAACTAGTAGTCGCACGGTGTGGCTAGCGTGGACAGTGACCAACCAAATGATGCATACGTCACTGACTATGACCAAATAAGTCCACTATGCGTGGTCATCATTGACAACTCATAACACGAGTCACAAATAGTCAGGGGGAGAGACAATGGTTTGGGAACCCTATGAATCATAAAGAAAGAACAAAGAATTTCAATACGTAGTGGCACGGTGTGGCTACTATGCACACCAAACAACCGAACTATGCATATGTCACTGACCATGACCAAAGAATTTCGGTATGGGTGGTCAACGTTCACAACCCATAACACAAGTCACAAATGGTCAGAGAGGGGAAACAATGGTTTCCGAGTATTAGTTTTGAGCTAGCAAGTACAACGACCTTCAATAAGTAGTAGCACGGTGCGGCTACCATGCACAATGACCGAGGAAAGTAGGCAGATGTACTGCCGTTGACCAAAGAAATCCGCTGTGTGTGGTCAACATTGACAACTCATAATACGAGTCACAAATGGTCAAAAGGGAAAACAATAGTTGGGAACACCAGGTATCAACTAGCAGGCAAAGGGACCTTCAATAAGTAGTGGCACATTGTGGCTACCATGTTCAATGACCAACCAAAATAGGCATGTGTCATGACCGAAGAATGTCAGTATGTGTGGTCAACTTTGACAACTCATAACACGAGTCACAAATTGTCAAAGGGGGAAACAGCGGTTTGTGAATGCTAGTTATCGGCTAGCAAGTACAAAGACCTTCAATATGTAGTAGCACAATGTGGCTACCATGCACAGTGACCAACCAAAGTATGCATATGTCACTGACAATGACCAAAAATGTTTGCTTCATGTGGTCTGCGTTGACAACTGACCACAAGAGGTACGGATAGGCATAGGGGGTAACAATGGTTTGGGAACACTGGCTATCAACTAGAAAGCACAAAGACCTTCAGTACGTAATGACACAGCGTGGCAACCATGTACAGAGACAAACCAAAGTAGGCATATGCCACTAAACTTGACCAAAATGCTTTCAAAGTGTGTGGTCAACGTTGAGAACTCATAACACGAGTCACAAATGGTAAGAGGGGGAAACAATGGGTTGCGAACATCATATATCAACTAGCAGGTACAAAGACCTTCAACAAGTAGTGACACAGTCTGGCTGGCGTGCACAGTGACCAACCAAATGATGTATACGTTACTGACTATGACTAAAGAAGTTTACTATGTATGGTCAACATTGACAACTAATAACACAAGTCACAAATGGTCAGAGGGAGAGACAATGGTGTGGGAGCCCTATTTATCGACTAGAACGGACAAAGAACTTTAATACGTACTGGCACGGTGTGGCTACTATGCACATCGAACAACCAAACTAGGCAGATGTTAGTGACCCTTACAAAATAATTTCAGTATGGGTGGTCAACGTTCACAACCAATAACACGAGTCACAAATGGGCAGAGAAGGAAACAATGGTTTCAGGATATTAGTTTTCAACTAGGTAGGACACAGACCTCCAATAAGTAGTAGCACGGTGTGGCTACTATGCACAATGACCGACCAAAATAAGCATACGTACTGCCTTTGACCAAACAAATCCGCTGTGTGTGGTCAACGTTGAAAACTCATAATACAAGTCACAAATAGTCAGAGGGGAAAACAATGGTTCGGGAACACCAGTTATCAACAAGCAAGCACAGGGACCTTCAATAAGTAGTGGCACGGTGTGTCTACCATGGACAATGACCAACCAAAGTAGGCATGTGTCACTGGCCATGACCAAAGAATGTCACTATGTGTGGTCAACATCGACAACTCATAACACAAGTCATAAATGGTCAGAGGGTGAAACAATGGCTTTTGAATACTAGTTACTGTTTAGCAAGTACAAAGACCTTCAACATGTAGTGGCAGGGTGTGGCTACCATGCATAGGGATCCACCAAAGTATTCATATGTCAGTGACCATGACCAGAGTATTTCACTTCATGTGGTCAACGTTGACAACTCACAACAAAAGTCACAGATAGTAAGAGGGGGTAACAATGGTTTGGGAACACTTGCTACAACTAGAACGCACAAAGACCTTCAATACGTAGTGACACGGCGTGGCAACCATGTACAGTGACAAACCAAAGTAGGCATATGCCACTAACCATGCCCAAAAGAGTTTCATAGTGTGTGGTCAGTGTTGAAAACTCATAACACGAGTCACAGATGGTCAGAGGGTGAAAATATGGGTTGGGATCACTAGTCTTCAACTAGGGAGTACAAACACCTTCAAGAAGTAGTGGCACGGTGTGGCTAGCGTGCATAATGACCAAGCAAATGGTGCATACGTCACTGACTATGACCAAAGAAGTCAAATGTGTGTGGTCAACATTGACAACTCATAACACGAGTAACAAACGGCCAGAGGGAGAGACAATGGGTTGGGAACCCTATGTATCGACTAGAAAGGACAAAGAACTTCAATATGTAGTGGCAGGTTGTGGGTACTGTGCACACCAAAAAACCAACCTAGGCACATGTCACTAACCATGATCAAAGAGTTTCAGTATGGGTGGTCAACGCTCACAACCCATAACACGAGTCACAAATGGTTAGAGGCGGAAACAATGGTTTCGGAGTATTAGTTTTCAACTAGCAAGTACAACACCCTTGCATATGTAGTAGCACGGTGTGGCTACCATGCAGAATGACCGACTAAAGTAGGCATATGTACTGCCTTTGACAAAAGAAAACGGCTATGCGTGGTCAATGTGACAACTCATAATACGAGTAAAAAATGCTCAAAGGGGGCAACAATGGTTTGGGAACACCAGGTATCAACTAGGAAGCATAGAGACCTCCAATAAGCAGTGGCACGGTAAGGCTACCATGTATAATGACCAACCAAAGTAGGCATGTGTCACTGACCATGACCAACAAATGTCACTGTGTGTGGTCACGTTTGACAACTCATAACACAAGTCACAAATGGTCAGAGGGGGAAAGAATGGTTTGTGAATACTAGTTGTCGGTTTGCAAGTACAAAGACCTTCAATATGTAGTGGCACAGTGTAGCTTCCATGCACAGGGATCCACCAAAGTATGCAAATGTCACTGACCATGACCAAAGTATTTCACTTCATGTGGTTAACGTGGACAACTCACAACAAGAGTCACAGATAGTCAGAGGGGGTAACAATGGTTTGGGAACACATGTTATCAAATAGAAAGCACAAAGACCTTCAGTATGTAGCGATACAGCGTGGCAACCATGTACAGTGACAAACCAAACTAGGCATATGCGGCCAACCATGACCAAACGAATTTCACAGCATGTGGTCCACGTTGAAAACAGATAACACGAGTCACAAATCGTCAGGTGTGGAAACAATGGGTTGGGAACACTAGTTATCAACTAGCAAGTACAAACACCTTCAACAAGTAGTAGCACGGTGTAGCTAGCGTGCACATTGACCAACCAAATGATGCATACGTCACTAAGTACGACAAAATAAGTCCACTATGTGTGGTCGACATTGACAACTCATAGCCAAATCACAAATGGTCAGAGGGAGAGACAATGGTGTAGGGACCATATGTATCGACTAGACAAGACAAATAACTTCAATACGTAGTGACACGGTGTGGCTACTATGCAGACCAAACAACCAAACAAGGCATATGTCACTGACCATGACTGAAGAATTTTGTTATGGTTGGTCAACTTTCCCAACCCATAACCCGAGTCACAAATGGTGAGAGGGGGGGGGGGGGGGAAGAATGGTTTTGGAATATTAGTTTTCAACTAGCAAGTACAACGACCTTCAATGTGTAGTAGCACGGTGTGGCTACCGTGCACTACGAACGAGCAAAGTAGGCATATGTACTGCCTCTTACCAAAGAAATCCGCTGTGTGTGGTCAACATTGACAACTCATAGTCCGAGTTGCAAATGGTCAGAGGGGTAAACAATTGTTTGGGAACACCAGGTGTCAACTAGCAAGTAGAAGGACCTTCAATAAGTAGTGGCACGGAGTGGCTACCATGTACAATGACCAACCAAAGGAGGCATGTGTCACTGACCATGACCAAAGACGGTCACTATGTGTGGTCAAATCTGACAACTCATAACAGGACTCACAAGTGGTCAGATGGGGAAACAAT
Organism: Penium margaritaceum; assembly: GCA_023375785.1. NCBI lineage: Eukaryota > Viridiplantae > Streptophyta > Zygnematophyceae > Desmidiales > Peniaceae > Penium > Penium margaritaceum. The sequence goes on from SZWC01015090.1 coordinate 42,810, forward strand.
GGTTTGTGAATACTAGTTATCAGTTACCAAGTACAAAGACATTCAATATGTAGTGGCGCAGTGTGGCTACCATGCACAGGGACCAACCAAAGTATGCATATGTCACTGACCATGACCAGAGAATTTCACTTCATGTGGTCAACATTGACAACTCACAACAAGAGTCACATATAATCAAATGTGGTAACAATGGTTTGGGAATACTGGCTATCAACTAGAAATCACAAAGACCTTTAGTACCTAGTAACACGGCGTGGCAACCATGTACATTGACAAACCAAAGTAGGCATATGCCAATAACCATGACCAAAATTATTTAACAGTGTATGGTCAACGTTAAAGTCTCATAACACGAGTCGCAAATGGTCAGAGTGGGAGACAATGGGTTGGGAATACTAGTTATGAACTAGCAAGTACACAGACCTTCAACAAGTACTGCCAAAGTATGGCTAGCGTGCTCAGTGACCGACCAAAGGATGCATATGTCACTGAAAATGACCAAAGAGGTCCACTATGTGTGGTCAACATTGAAAACTCAAAACACGAGTCACAAATTGTCAGAGGGAGAGACAATGGTTTGGGAATCCTATTTGTCCAGTAAAAAGGACAAAGACCTTCAATACATAGTGGCACAGTGTGGCTGCTATGCACACTAAACAACCAAACTAGGCATATGTCACTGACCATGACGAAAGAATTTTAGTATGGATGGTCAACATTCACAACCCATAACACGAGTCACAAATGGTCAGAGGGGGAAACAATGGTTTCGGGATATTAATGTCAGCTAGCAAGTACAACAACCTTGAATAAGTAGTAGAACGCTGTGACTACCGTGCACAATGACGGACCAAAGTAGGCATATGTACTGCATTTGACGAAAGAAATCTGTTGTGTGTGGTCAACGTTGACAACTCATAATACGAGTCACAAATTTTCAGAGTGGGAAACAATGGTTTGGAAACACTAGGTATCAACTAGCAAGCACAAAGACCTTCAATACGTAGTGGCACGGTGTGGCTACCATGTACAACGACCAGCCAAAATAGGCATGTGCCACTGACCATGCCCAGAGAATGTCCCTATGTGTGGTCAACTTTCACAACTCATAACACGAGTCACAAATGGTCAGAGGGGGAAACAATGGTTTGTAAATGCTAGTGATCGATTAGCAAGTACAAGGACCTTCAATATGTACTGGCATAGTGTGGCTATCATGCACAGTGACCGACCAAGTTATGCATATGTCACTGACCATGACCAAATAATTTTACTTTATGTGGTCAGCGTTTACAACTCACAACAAGATTCATAGATAGTCAGAGGGGGTAACAATGGTTTGGGAACACTGGCCATCAACTAGAAAGCACAAATACCTTCAGTACGTATTGACACGGCGTGGCAACCATGTACAGTGACACACCAACGCAGGCATATGCCTCACCATGACCAAAACAATTCTACAGTTTGTGGTCAACGTTGAAAAGTCATAACACGAGTAACAAATGGTATGAGGGGAAAACAATGGGTTGGAAACACTAGTTATCAACTAGCAAGTACAAAGACCTTCAACATGCAGTGCCACGGTGTGGCTAGCGTGCACAGTGACCAACCAAAGGATGCATACGTCACTGACTATGACCAAATAAGTCAACTATGTGTTGTCAACATTGACAACTCATAACACGAGTCACAAATGGTCGGAGGGAAAGACAATGGTTTGGGAACCCTGGGTACTGACTACAAAGGAGAACGAACTTTCATACGCTGTGGCACAATGTGGCTACTATGCACACCAAACAACCAAACCAGGCATATATCACTGACCATGACCAAAGAATTTGAATATGGGTGGTCAACGTTCACAACCCATAACACGAGTCACAAATGGTCAGAGGGGGGAAACAATGGTCTCGGAATATTAGTTTTCAACTAGCAAGTACAACGACCTTCAATAAGTAGTAGCATGGTGTGGCTACCATGCACAATGACCGACCAAAGTAGGCATTTTTACCGCCTTTTGACCAAAGAATATCGCTGTGTGTGGTCAATGTTGACAACTCATAATACAAGTCACAAATGGTGAGAGGGGAGGAAACAATGGTTTGCAAACACCATGTATCAACTAGCAAGCACATGGACCTTTAAAAAGTACTGGCACGGTGTGGCTACCATGTACAATGACCAACCAAAGTAGGCATGTGTCACTAACCATGACGAAGGAATGTCACTATGTGTGGTCACCTTTGACAACTCATAACAAGAGTCACAATTAGTCAAAGGGGGAGACAATTGTTTGTGAATACTAGTTATTGATTAGCAAGTACAAATATCTTCAATATGTAGTTGCAGTGTGTGGCTAAAATGCACAGTTTCACTTCATGTGCTCAATATTGACAACTCACAACAAGAGTCACAAATAGTCAAAGGGGGTAACAACGGTTTGGGAATACTGGCTATCAACTTAAAAGCACAAAGACCTTTAGTATGTAGTGACACGTTGTGGCAACCATGTACAGTGATAGACCAAAGTAGGCATATGCCACTAACCACGACCAAAAGAGTTCCACACTGTGTTTTCAACATTGAAAAGTTATATCACGAGTCACAAATGGTCAGAGGGGGAAACAATGGGTTGGGAAAACTAGTCTTCAACTAGCAAGTACAAAAATCTTCAACATGTAGTGGCACGGCGTGGGTAGCGTGTACAGTGACCAACCAAACGATGCAATGTCACCGTTTATGACAAAAGAAGTCCAATACGTGTGGTTAACAGTGACAACTCATAACACGAGTCACAAATTGTCAGAGGGAGAGACAATGATTTGGAAACCCCTTATTGACTAGAAAAGACAAAGAACTTCAATACGTAGTAGCATCGTGTGGCTACGATGCACACCAAACAATAACACTAGACATATGTCACTAACCATGACCAAATAACTTCAGTATGGGTAGTCAACATTCACAACCCATAACACGAGTCACAAATTGTCTAAGGATGAAAAAATGGTTTCAGAATATTAGTTATTAACTAGCAAGTACAACGACCTTAAAAACGTAGTAGCACGGTGTGGCTACCATGCACAATGTCCGACAAAAGTAGGCATATGTACTGCCTTTGACCAAAGAAATCCGCTGTGTGTGGTCAACGTTGACAACACATCCTACGAGTCACAAATGGTCATAGGGGGAAACAGTGGGTTGGGAACACTAGGTATCAACTAGAAAGCACAAGGACCTCCAATATGTAGTGGCATGGTGTGGCTACCATGTACAATGACCAATCAACGTAGGCATGTGTCACTGACCATGGCCAAAGAATGTCACTATGTGCGGTCAACTTTGACAACTCATAACACGAGTCACAAATGGTCGGAGGGGAAAACAATGGTTTTTGAATACTAGTTGTCGATTAGCAAGTACAAAGACCTTCAATATGTAGTGGCATACTGTGGCTACCAAGCACAGTGATCAACCAAAGTATGCATATGTCATTGACCATGACAAATGAATTCAACTTCATGTGGTCATTGTTGACCACTCACAACAAGAGTCACAGATAGTCATAGGGGGGTAACAATGGGTTGGGAACACTGGGTATCAACTAGAAAGCACACAAACCTTCAGTGCGTAGTGACACAGCATGCCAAGCATGTATAGTGATAAACCAAAGTAGGCATATGCCACTAACCATGACCAGAAGAGTCTCACAGTGTGTGGTCAACATTGAGAATACATAACACGAGTCACAAATGGTCAGAGGGGGAAACAATGGGTTCAGAACACTAGTTATCAACTAGCAAATACAAACACCTTCAACAAGTAGAGGCACTGTGTGGATAGCGTGCACAGTGACCAACCAAAGGATGCATATGTCACTGACTAGGACCAAAGAAATCCACTATGTGTGGTCAACATTGACAACTCATAACACGAGTCACAAATGGTGAGAGGGAGAGACAATGGTTTGGGAACCCTATGTATTTAATATAAAGGACAAGGAACTTCAATACATAGTGGCACGGTGTGGCTACTATGTGCATCGAACAGCCAAACTAGGCAGATGTCACTGACCATGACAAACAAAATTCAGTATGGGTGGTCAAGTTCACAACTCATAACGCAAGTCACAAATGGTCAGAGGGGGAAACAATGGTTTCTGAATATTAGTTTTAAACTAGCAAGTACAACGACCTTCAATAAGTAGTAGCGCTGCGTGGCTTCCATGCACAATGAACGGCAAACGTAGGCATATGTAGTGCATTTTACCAAAGAATTCCGCTGTGTAAGGTCAACGTTGAAAACTCATAATACGAGTCACAAATGGTCAGAGGGGGAAATAATAGTTTGGGAACACCAGGTATCAACTACCAACCACAAGGACACTCAATAATCAGTGGCACGGTGTGGCTACCATGTATAATGACCAACGGAAGTAGGCATGTGTCACTGACCATGACCAAAGACTTTCACTGTGTGTGGTCAACTTTGACAACTCATAACATGAGTCACAAATGGTAAGGGGGGGGGGGGGACAATGGTTAATGAATACAAGTTATCGATAAGAAAGTACACAAACCTTCCATTTGTAGTGGCACAGTGTGGCTACCATGCATTGTGTCCAACCAAAGTATGCATATGTCACTGACCATGCCCAAAGAGTTTAACTTCATGTGGTCAACATTGACCACTCACAACAAGAGTCACAGATAGTCATAGGGGGTAACAATGGGTTGGGAACACCAGCTATCAACTAGAAAACACAAAGACCTTCAGTACGGAGTGACACGGCATGGAAACCATGTACAGTGACAAACCAAAGTAGGCATGTGCCACTAACCATGACCAAAAGAATTTCAGTGTGTGGTCAACGTTGAAAACTCATAACACGAGTCACAAATGGTCAGAGGGGGGGAACAATGGGTAGGGAACACTAGTTATCAACTAGCAAGTACAAACACCTTCAGCAAGTAGAGGCACGGTGTTGCTAGCGTGCACAGTGACCAAACAAAGGATGCATATGTCACTGACTATGACCAAAGGAATCCACAATATGTGGTCAACATTGACAACTCATAACACAATTCCTGAATGGTCAGAGGGAGAGACAATGGTTTTGGAATCCTATGTATTGACTAGAGGCGCAAACAACTTCAATACGTAGTGGCACAGTGTGGCTGCTATTCACACCGAAAACCCAAACTAGGCATATGTCACTGACCATGACCTAAGAATTTCAGTATGGGTGGTCAACGTTCACAACCCATAACACGAGTCATAAACGGTCAGAGGGGGAAACAATGGTTTCCGAATAGTAGTTTTCAACTAGCAAGTACAGCGACTTTAAACAAGTAGTAGCACGTCGCGGCTACCATACACAGTGACCGGCCTAAGTACGCATATATACTGCCTTTGAGCAAACAAATCCGCAGTGTGTGGTCAACGTTGACAACTCATAACATGACTCACAAATGGTTTGGGAACACAAGGTATCAACTAGCAAGCACATGGACCTTCAATGTGTAGTGGCATGGTATGGCTACCATGTACAATGACCAACCAAGGTAGGCATGTGTCACTGACCATGACCAAAGAATGTCACTATGTGTGGTAAACTTTGACAACTCATAACACGAGTCACAAATGGTCAGAGGGGAAGATAAAGGTTTGTGAATACTACTCATCAATTAGCAAGTACACAGACCTGCCACATGTAGTGGCATGGTGTGGCTACCATGCAGAGTGACCAACCAAAGCATGCATATGTCACTGTCCATGAACAAATAATTTCACTTCATGTGGTCAACGTTGACAACTCACAACTCACAATTAGTCAGAGGTGTAACAATGGTTTGGGATCACTAGCGCCCATCTAGAAAGCACAAAGACCTTCAATACGCAGTGACACGGCGTGGCAACCACGTACAGTGACAATCTAAAGTAGGCATATTCCACTAACCATGAGGAAAAGAATTTCGGAGTGTGTGGTCAACGTTGAAAACTCATAAGAGGAGTCACAAATGGTCAGAGTGGGAAACAATGGGTTGGAAACACTAGTTGTGAACTAGAAAGTACAAAGACATTCAACAAGTAGTGGCACGGTGTATCTAGAGTGCATAGTGACCAACCAAAGGATACATATGTCACTGACTATGAAGAAAGAAATCCACTATGTGTGGTCAACATTGACAACTCATAACACGAGTCTTGAATGGTCAGAGGAAGAGACACTGGTATGGGAACCCTATGTATCGACTAGAAAGGACAAAAAACTTCAGTACGTAGTGGCACAGTGTGGCTACTATGCACACCAAACAACGAACCTAGGCATATGTCACTGGACATGACCAGAGAGTTTTAGTATGGGTGGTCAACGTTCACAACCCATAACAAGAGTCACAAATGGTCAGAGGGGGAAACAATGGTTTCGGAATATTTGTTTTCAACTAGCAAGTACAACGACGTTGAATAAGTAGTAGCACGGTGTGGCAACCATGTACAATGACCAACCAAAGCAGGCATGTGTCACTGACCATGACCAAAGAATATCACTATGTGTGGTCCACTTTGGCAACTAATAAGAGGAGTCACAACTGGTCAAAGGGGGAAGCAATGCTTTGTGAGTCAATTAGCAAGTACAAAGACCTTCCATTTGTAGCGGCACAGTGTGGCTAGTATGCATAATGACCAACCAAAGTATGCATATGTCACTGACCATGACCCAAGGACTTCACTTCATGTGGAAAACGTTGACAACTCACAACAAGAGTCACTGATAGTCAGAGGGGGGTGACCATGGTTTGAGAACAGTGGCTATCAACTAGAAAGCACACAGACGTCTAGTACGTAGTGACATGGCATGGCAAACATATACATTGACAAACCAAAGTATGCATATGCCACTAATTATGACCGAACGAGTTTCACAGTGTGTGGTCAACGTAAAAAGATCATAACAAGAGTCACAAATGGTCAGAGGGGGAAACAATGGGTTGGGAACACTAGTTAACAACGAGCAAGTACAAACACCTTCAACAAAAAGTGGCACGGTGTGGCTAGCGTGCACAGTGTCCACCCAAATGATGCATATGTCACTGAATATGACCAAAGAAGTCCACTATGTGTGGTCAACATTGACAACTCATAACACGAGTCACAAATGGTCACAGGGAGAGACAATAGTTTGCGAACCCAAGGTATCGAATAGAAAGTACAAGGAACTTTGATACGTAGTGGCACGGTGTGGCTACTATGCACACCGAACAACCAAACTACGCATATGTCACTGACCATGACCAAAGAATTTCACTATGGGTGGTCAACGTTCACAACCCATGACACGAGTCACAAATGGTCAAGGGGGGAAACAATGGTTTCGGAATAGTAGTTTTCAACTAGCAAGTACAACGAACTTCAATAAGCAGCAGCACGGTGTGGCTACCATGAACAATGACCGACAAAAGTACGCATATGCACTGCCATTGACCAAAGAAATCCACTGTGTGTGGTCAATGTTTACAACTCACAGTACGAGTCACAAATGGTCGGAAGGGGAAACAATGGGTTGGGAACACCAGGTACCAACTAGGTAGGACAGGGACCTCCAATAAGTGGTGGCACGGTGTGGCTACCATGTACAATGACGAACCAAATTAGGCATGTGACATTGACCATGACCAAAGAATGTCACTATGTGTGGTCACCTTTGACAACTCATAACATGAGTCAGAAATGGTCGGAAGGGGAAACAATTGATTTTGAATGCTAGTTATTGATTAGCAAGTGCAAAGACATTCAATATACAGTGGCACAGTGTGGCTACCATACACAGTGACCAACCAAAGTATACATATGTCACTGTCCATGACCAGAGAATTTCACATCACGTGGTCAACGTTGACAACTCACAACAAGAGGCACAGATAGTTAGAAGGGGTAACAATGGCTTGGAAACACGGGCTATCAACTAGAAAGCACAAATACCTTCAGTACGTAATGACACAACGTGGCAACCATGTACAGTGACAAACCAAAGTAGACATATGCCACTAACCATGACCGAAAGAATTTCACAGTGTTTGGTGAACGTTGAAAACTCATAACACGAGTCTCAAATAGTCAGAGCGGGAAACAATGGGTTGGGAACAGTAGTTATCAAGTAGCAAGTACAAAGATCTTCAACAAGAAGTTGCACAGTGTGGCTAGCATGCAGAGGGACCAACCAAAGGATGCATACGTCACTGACTATGACCAAAGAAGTCCACTATGTGTGGTCAACATTGACAGCTTATAACACAAGTCACAAATGGTGAGAGGGAGAGGCAATGGTCCGGGGACCCTATGTATGGACTAGAAAGGACAGAGAACTTCAATACTTGGTGGCACGGTGTGGCTACTATGCACACCAGACAACCAAACTAGGCATATGTCACAGACCATGACCGAAGAATTTCAGTATGGGTGGTCAGCGTTCACAATCCATAACACAAGTCACAAATAGTCAGAGGGGGGAAACAATGGTTTCGGAATATTAGTTTTCAACTAGCAAGTATAGAGACCTTCAATATGTAGTAGCACGGTGTGGCTACCATGCAGAATGAATGAACAAAGTAGGCATATACACTGCCTTTGACCAAAGAAGTTTGCTGAGCGTGGTCAGCACGGAGAACTCATAATACGAGTCACAAATGGTCAGGGGGGGAAACAATGGTCTGGAAATACCGGGTATCAACTAGCAAGCACATGGATCTTCAATAAGTAGTGGCACGGTCTGGCTACCATGTACAATGACCATCCAAAGAAGGCATGCGTCACTGACCATGAGCAAAGAATTTCAACATGTGTGATAAACTTTGACAACTCATAAAACAAGTGACAACTGGTCAGAGGGGGGAAAATTTTTGTGCATACTAGTTATCGATTAGCAAGCACAAAAACCTTCAATATGTAGTGGCACAGTGTGGCTACCATGCACAGTGACCAACCAAAGTACGAATGTGTCACTCTCCATGACCAAAGAATTTCACTTCATGTGGTCAACGCTGACAACTCACAACAAGAGTCGTAGATAGTCAGAGGGGATAACAATGGTTTAGGAACACTGGCTGTCAACTAGACAGCACAAAGACCTTCAGTACGTAGTGACACAACGTGGCAACCATGTACAGTGACAAACCAAAGTAGGCATATTCCATTAACCATGATCGGAATAATTTCACAGTGTTTGGTCAACGTTGAAAATGCATAACACGAGTCCCAAATGGTCAGCGGGGGAAACGATGGGTTGGGAACATGCGTTATTAAGTAGCAAGTACAAAGACCTTCAACAAGTAGTTACACGCTGTGGCTAGCATACACAATGACCAACCAAAGGGTGCATACTTCACTGACTATGGCCAAAGAAGTCCACTATGTGTGGTCAACATTGACAACTTGTAACACGAATCACAAATGGTCAGAGGGGGAGACAATAGTTTGGAAACCCTGTGTACTGACTAGAAAGGACAAAGAACTTCAATACATAGTGGCACGGTGTGGATACTATGCACAATGAATAACCAAACTGGGCATATGTCACTGAAAATGACCAAAGAATTTCAGTATGGGTGGTCAACGTTCACAACCCATAACCCGAGTCACGAATGGTCAGAGGGGGGAAACAATGGTTTCGGAATACTAGTTTTCAACTAGCAAGTACAAAGACCTTCAACAAGTAGTAGCACTGTGTGGCTACCATGCACAATGACCGACCAAAGTAGGCATATGCACTGACTTTGAACAAAGAAATCCGCTGTGCGTGGTCAACATTGACAACTCATAACATGAGTCATAAATGGTAAAAGTGGGAAACAATGGTCTGGGAACACCAGGTATCAACTAGCAAGCACAGGGACTTTCAATAAGTAGCGACACGGTGTGGCTACCATGTACAATGACCAACCAATGTAGACATTTGTCACTGACCATGATTAAAGAATGTCGCTATGTGTGGTCAATTTGACAACTCATAGCACGAGTCAGAAATGGTCAGAGGGGGACGCAATGGGGAAACAATGGTTTTTGAATACTAGTTATGGATAAGCAAGTACAAACACCTCCAATATGTAGTGGCACAATGTGACTACCATGCACGGTGAAGGACCAAAGTATGCATATTGCACTAACCATGACCAGAGAATTTCACTTCAGGTTGTCAACGTTGACAACTCATAGCAAGAGTCACAGATATTCAGATGGGGTAACAATGGTTTGGGAACACTGGCTATCAACTAGACAGCACGTACGTTCAGTACGTATTGACATGGCTGGGCAACCATGTACAGTGACAAACCGAAGGAGGCATGTGCCACTAACCATGACCAAAACAGTTTCACAGTGTGTGGTCAACATTGAAAACTCATAACACGAGTCACAAATGGTTAGAGGGGGACGCAATGGGTTGGGAACACTAGTTATCAACTAGCAGGTACAAAGACATTCAACAAGTAGTGGCACGCTGTGGCTAGCGTGCACACTGACCCACCAAAGGATACATACGTTACTGACTATGACCTCATAAGTCCACTATGTGTGGTTGAAATTGACAACTCATAACATGAGTCACAAATGGACAGAGGGAGAGACAATGGTTTGGGAACCCTATGTATTAACTATGAAGGACAAAGAGATTTAATAAGTAGTAGCACGGTATGGCTACTCTGCTCACCAAACAACCGAACTTGGCATATGTCACTGACCATGACCAAAGAGATTCTGTATGGGTGGTCAACGTTCACAACCCATAACACGAGTCACAAACGGTTTCGGAATATTAGTTTTCAACTAGCAAATACAACGACCTTGAAAAAGTATATGCACGGTGTGGCTACCATGCACAATGACCGACAAAAGTAGGCATATGCACTGCCTTTGACCAAAGATATCCTTTGTGTGTAGTCAATGCTGACAACTCACAAAACGAGTCACAAATGGTCAAAGGGGGAAACAATGGTTTGGGAACACCGGGTAGGACAGGGACCTTCAATAAGTAGTGGCAATGTGTGGCTACCATGTACAATGACCAACCATAGAAGGAATGTGTCAGTGACCATGACCAAAGAATGTCACCATGTGTCCTCACCTTTGACAACTCAGAACACGAGTCAGAAATGGGCAGAATGGGAAACAATGGATTGTTAATACTAGTCATCGATAAGCAAGTACAAAGACCTTCAGTATGTAGTGGCATAGTGTGGCTACCGTGCACAGTGACAAACCAAAGTATGCATTTGTCTCTGACCATGACCAGAGAATTTCACTTCATGTGGTCAACGTTGACAAGTCACAACAAGGGTCACAAATATTCAGAGGGGGGAACAATGGTTTGGGAACACTGGGTATCAATTAGAAAGCAAAAAAACCTTCAGTACGTAGTGACACGGCGTGGCAACCATGTACAGTGACAAACCAAAGTAGGCATATGTCACGAACCATGGCCGAAAGAGTTTTACGGTGTGTGGTCAATGTTGAAAACTCATAACACGAGTCACAAATGGTCAGAGGGGAAAACAATGGGTTGGGAACACTAGTTATCAAGTAGCAAGTACAAAGACCTTCAACAAGTAGTCGCACGGTGTGGCTAGCATGCACAGTGACCAACCAAAGGATGCATATGTCACTGACTATGACCAAAGAAGTCCACTATGTGTGGTCAACATTGACAACTCATAACACCAGTCACAAATGGTCAGAGGGAGAGACAATGATTTCGGAACCCTATGTATCGACTAGAAAGGAAAAAGAAATTCAATACGTAGTTGCACGGGGTGGCTACTATGAACACCGAACAACCAAACTATGCATATGTCACTGACAATGACCAGAGAATTTCAGAATGGGTGGTCAGCGTTCACAACCCAATAAACGAGTCACAAATGGTCAGATGGAGAAACAATGGTTTTAAAAAATATAAGTTTTCAACTAGCAATCACAAAAACCTTGAATAAGTAGTAGCGCGTTGTGGCTACCATGCACAATGATTGACAACAGTAGGCATATACACTGCCTTTGACCACAAAAATCCGCTCTGTGTGGTCAACATTGAGAACTCATAATACGAGTGATAATTGGTAAGAGTGCAAAACACTGGTTTGGGAACACCAGGTGTCAACTAGCAAGTACAGGGACCTTCAATAAGTAGCGACATGGTGTGTCTACCATGTACAACGACAATCAACAGTAGACACGTGTCATTGACCATGACCAAAGAATGTCACCATGTGTGGTCACCTTCGACAACCGATAACACGAGCCACAAATGGTGAGAGGGGGAGACAATGATTTGTGAATGCTAGTTATCGATTAGCAAGTACAAAGACCTTCAATATGTAATGGCACAATGTGGCTACCCTGCACACTGACCAACCAAAGTATGCAGATGTAACTGACCATGACCAAAGAGTTTCACTTCATGTGGTTAACGTTGACAACTCACAACAAGAGACACAGAAAGTCAGAGGGGGTAACAATGGTTTGGGAACACAGGCCATCAACTAAAAAGCACAAAGACCTTCAGTACGTAGTGACACGGCGTGGCAACCATTTACAATGAAAAACCAAAGTAGGCATATGCCACTAACCATGACCGGAAGAGTCTTACCGTGTTTGGTCAATGTTGGAAACTCATAACACGAGTCCCAAATGGTCAGAGGGGGAACAATGGGTTGGGAACACTATTTATCAAGTAGCAAGTACAAATTCCTTCAACAAGTAGTCGCACGGTGTGGCTAGCATGCACAGTGACCAAGCAAAGGATGCATACGTCACTGACTATGACCAAAGAAGTCCACTATGTGTGGTCAACATTGACAACTCATAACATGAGTCACAAATGGTCAGATGGAGAGACAATGGTTTGTGAACCATATGCATTGACTAGAAAGGACATAGAACCTCAATACGTAGTGCCACGATGTGGCTACTATGCACACCAAACAACCAAAGTAGGCATATGTCACTGACCATGACCAAAGATTTTCACTATGGGTGGTCAACGTTCACACCCTATAACACGGGCCACAAATGGTCAAAGGGGGGAAACAATGGTTTTGGAATACTAGTTTTCAACTAGCAAGTACAAAGACCTCCAATAAGTAGTAACACGGTGTGGGTGCCGAGCACCATGACCGACCAAAGTAGGCATATGTAAAGCCTCTGACCACAGAAATCCGCTGTGTGGTCAATGTGGACAACCCATACCACGAGTCACAAATGGTCAGATGGGAAACAATGGGTTTGACCAGGTATCAACTAGCAAGCACATGGACCTTCAACAAGTAGTGGCACGGTGTGGCCACCATGTACAATGACCAACCAAAGTAGGCATGTGACACTGACCATGACCAAAGAATGTCACTACATGTGGTCAACTTTGACAACTCATAACACGAGTCACAAATTGTCCGACGTGGAGACTGATTAGTGCATACTAGTTATCGATTAGCAAGTACAAAGACCTTCAATGTGTAGTGGCATTGTGTGGCCACCATGCACAGTGACCAAACTAAGTATGCATATGTCAGTGACCATGACCAAAGCATTCCACTTAATGTGGTCATCGCTGACACCTCTCAACAAGAGTCACATATAGTCAGAGGGGGTAACAATGGTTTGGGAACACTGGCTATCAACCAGAAAGCACAAAGACCTTCAGTGTGTAGTGACACGGTGTTGCAACCATGTACTGTGACAAATTAAAGTAGGCATAAGCCACTAACCATAACCAAAGGAATTTCATAGTGTGTGGTCAATGTTGAAAACTCATAACACAAATCACAAATGGTCAAAGAGGGAAACAATTGGTTGGGATTACTAGTTATAAACTAGCAAGTTAAAGGGCCTTCAACAAGTAGCAGCACACTGTGGCTAGCGTGCACGGTGACCAACCAAAGGATGCAGACGTCACAAACTATGACCAAAGAAGTCCACTATGTGTGGTCAACATTGACAGCTCATAACACGAGTCACAAATGGTCAGAGGAAGAGACAATGGTTTGGGAACCATGTGTATTGACTAGAACGGACAACACATTTCAATACGTAGTGGCATAGTGTGGTTTCTATGCACACCGAACAACCAGAATAGGCATATGTTACTAGCCATGACCAACGAATTTCAGCATAGGTGGTTAATGTTCACAACCCATAACACGAGTCACAAATGGTGAGAGAGCAAAAAATGGGTTCGGAACATTAGTTTTCAATTAGCAAGCACAGCAAACTTCAATAAGTAGAACCACGGTGTGACTACCATGCACAATCACCGACCAAAGTAGGCATATGTCCTGCCTTTGACCAAAGAAATCCGCTGTGTGTGGTCAACGTTGACAAATCACAATACGAGTCACAAATGGTCAAAGGGGTAACAATGGTTTGTAAAAACACCAGGAATCAACTAGCAAGTGCAAGGACCTTCAATAAGTAGTGGCACGGTATGGCTACCATGTATAATGACCAACCAAAGTAGGCCATGTGTAATTGACCATGACCAAAGAATGTCGCTATGTGTGGTCAACTTTGACAACTCATAACATGGGTCACAAATGGTCAGAGGGGGAAAAAATGGATTGTGAATACTTGTTATTGATTAGCAAGTACAAAAACCTTCAATATGTAGTGGCACATTGTGGCTACCATGCACAGTGACCAACCAAAGTATTGACATGTCACTAACCATGACCAACGAATTTCACTTCATGTGGTGAACCATCACAACTCAACAAGAGTCACAGATATTAAGAGGGGGTAACAATGGTCTAGGAACACTGGCTATCAACTAGAAAGCACAAATACATTCAGTACGTAGTGACACGGCATGGCAACCATGTACTGTGACAAACCAAAGGAGGCATATGCAACTAACCATGACCAAACGAATTTCATAGTGTGTGGTCAACGTTGACAACTCATAACACGAGTCACAAATGTTCATAGGGGGAAAGAATGGGTTGGGAACACTAGTTATCAACTGGCAAGTAGAAAGACCATCAACAAGTAGTGGCACGGTGTGGCTAGCGTGCACATTGACCAACCAAATGATGCATGCGTCACTGACTATGACCAGAGAAGTCCACTATGTGTGGTCAACATTGACAACTCATGACACGAGTCAGAAATGGTCAGAGGAAGAGAGAATGACTGGGGAACCCTGTTGATTGAGTTCTAATGACAAAGAAATTCAATACATGGTGGCAAGGTGTGGCTACTATGCACACCGAACAACCAAACAAGGCACATGTCACTGACCATGGCCAAAGAATTTCAGTATTGGTGGTCAACGTTCACAACCCATAACACGAGTCACAAATGGTCAGAGGGGGAAACAATGGTTTCGGAATATTAGTTTTCAACTAGGAAGTTCAACGACCTTCAATAAGTAGTAGCACTGTGTGGCTACCATGCATAATGACCGTCCAAAGTTGGCATATGTACTTCCTTTGACTAGAGAAATCCGATGTGTGTGGTCAACATTGAGAAATCATAATAAGAGTCAGAAATGGTCAGAGGGGGAAGCAATGGGTTGCGATCACCAGGTATCAACTAGCAAGCACAATTACCTTCAATAAGTAGTGGCACGGTGTGTCTACCATGTACAAAGACCAACCAAAGTAGGCATATGTGTGTGACCATGACCAAAGAATGTCACTATGTGTTGTCAACTTTGACAACACATAACATGAATCACAAATGGTCAAGGGGGGGGGGGAACAATGGTTTGTGAATTCTAGTTATCAATTAGCACGTACAAAGACCTTCAATATGTAGTGGCACAGTGTGGCTACCATGAATAGTGAGCAACCAAAGAATGCATACGTCACTGTCTATGACCAGAGAAGTCCACTATGTGTTGTCGACATTGAAAACTCATAACACGAGTCACAAATGGTCAGAGGAAAAGACAATGGTTTGGGAACCATATGTATCTACTAGAAAGGACAAAGAGCTTCAATAGGTAGTGGCACGGTGTGGCTACTATGTACAACGAACAACCAAACTAGGCATATGTCACAGACCATGACCAAAGAATTCAGTATGGGTGGTCAACGTTCACAACCCATAACACAAGTCACAAATGGTCAGAGGGAGAGACAATGGTTTAGGGACAATTGTTTTCAACAACCAAGTACAACAACCTCCAATAATTAGTACCACGGTGTGGCTACCATGCACAATGACAGACCAAAGCAGGCATATGTACTGCCTTTGAACAAAGAAATCCGCTCAGTGTGGTCAACGTTGACAACTCATGATATGAGTCACAAATGGTCAGAGGGGGAAACAATGGTTTGGGAGCACCAGGTATCAAATAGCAAGCACAAGGACCTTGTATAAGTAGTGGCAAGGTGTGGCTACCATGTACAATGACCAACCATCGTAGGCATGTGTCACTCACCTTGACCAAATAATGGCACTCTGTGTGCTCAAATTTGACAACTCATAACACGAGTTAGAAATGGTCATAAGGGGAACAATGGTTTATGAATACAAGTTATCGATTAGAAAGTACAAATACATTTTATATGTAGTGGCAGGGTGTGGCTACCATGCATAGTGGTCCACCAAAGCATGCATATGTCACTGACCATGACCAGAGTATTTCACTTCATGTAGTCAACGTTGACACAGATAGTCAGAGGGGGTAACAATGGTTTGGGAGCACTTGCTACCAACAAGAAAGCACAAAGACCTTCAATACGTAGTGACACGGCATGGAAACCATGTACAGTGAGGAACCAAAGTAGGCATATGCCACTACCCATGACCAAACGAGTTTGAGAGTGTGTGGTCAACGTTGAAAACTCATTACAGGAGTCAGAAATGGTCAGAGGGGGAACCAATGGGTTGGGAACACTAGTCATCAACTAGCAAGTACAAACTCCTTCAAGAACAGTATGGCTAGCGTGCAATGTGACCAACCAAAGTATGCATACATCACTGACTATGACCAAATAAGTCCAATATGTGTGGTCGATATTGACAACTCATAACACGAGTGAAAAATGGCCAGAGGGAGAGACAATGAGATGGGAACCCTATGTATTGACTAGAAAGGACAACGAAGTTCAATACCTAGTGGCACAGTGTGGCTACTGTGCACACCAAACAAGCAAACGAAGCATATGTCACTGACCATGATCAAAGAGTTTCAGTATGGGTGGTCAATGTTCACAACCCATAACACGAGTCACAAATGGTTATAGGGGGAAACAATGGTTTCGGAATATTAGTTTTCAACTAGCAAGTACAACAACCTTGCATTAGTAGTAGCACGGGTGGCTACCATGCAGAATGACCGACCAAAGCAGGCATATGTACTGCCTTTGACAAAAGAAATCGGCTCTGTGTGGTCAACGTTGACACCTCATAATACGAGTCACAAATGTTTAGAGGGGGAAACAATGGTTTGGGAACACCATGTATCAACTAGGAAGCAGAGATACCTCTAATGAGTAGTGGCACGGTAAGGCTACCATGTATCACTAACCATGACCAAAGAATATTTCTTAATGTGGTCAATGTTGACAACTCACAACAAGAGCCACAGATAGTCAACGGAGATAACAATGGTTTGGAAACACTGGCTTTCAACTAGAAAGGACAAAGACCTTCAGTACGTAGTGACACGGCATGGCAACCATGTACAGTGACAAACCAAGGTAGGCATATGCCACTAACTATGTCCAAAAGAATTTCACTGTGTGTGGTGAACGTTAATAACTGATAAAACGAGTCACAAATGGTGAGAGGGGAAGACCATGGGTTGCGAAAACTGGTGATCAACTAGCAAGTACAAACACCTTCAACAAGTAGTGGCACGGTGTGGCTAGCATGCACAGTGACCAACCCAAGGATGCATTTGTAACTGACTATGACCAAATAAGTCCACTATGTGTGCTTAACATTGACAACTCATAACACAAGTCACAAATGGTAAAATGGAGAAACGATGGTTTGGGAACCCTATGTGTCCACTAGAAAGGACAAAGAACTCCAATACGTAGTGGTATGGTATGGATACTATGCAGAACAAACAACCTGAATAGGCATATGTCACTGACCATGACCAAAGAACTTCAGTATGGGTGGTCAAAGTTCGCAACCCATAACACGAGTCAGAAATGGTCAGACGGGGAAACAATGGTTTTGGAAGATTAGTTTTCAACAAGTAAGTACAATGACATTCTAAAAGTCGTAGCACTGTGTGGCTACCATGCACAATGACCGACCAAAGTAGGCTTATGTATCGCCTTTGACCACAGAAATCGGCGGTGTGTGGTCAACGTTGACAACTCATACTACAAGTCACAAATGGTCAGAAGGGGAAACAATGGGTTGTGAATACAAGTTCTTGATTAGCAAGTACAAATACCTCCAGTATGTAGCGGCCCGGTGTGGATACCATGCACTGTGACCAACGAAAGAATGCATGTGTCACTAACCATGACCAAAGACTTTCACTTCATGTGGTCAACATTGACAACTCACAGCAAGAGTCACAAATTGTCAGACGGGGTTGCAATGGCTTGGGAATATTGGGTATCAACAAGAAAGCACAAAGGCCTTCAGTACGCAGTGACACCGCGTGGCAACCATGTACAGTGACAACTCAAAGTAGGCATATGCCACTAACCATGAACAAAAGAATTTCACAGTGTGTGGTCAATGTTGAAAACTCTTAACACGAGACGCAAATTGTCAGAGGGGGAAACAATGGATTGGGAACACTTGTTATGAACTAGCAAGTACAAACACCTTCAACAAGTAGTGGCACCATGTGGTTACGGTGCACAGTGACCAACCAAATGATGCATACATCACAGACAATGAACAAAGATGTCCACATTGTGTGGTCAACATTGACAACTTACAACACGAGTCACAAATGGTCAGAGGGAGAGACAATGGTTTGGGAGCCCTATGTATCGACTGGAAAGGACAAAGAACTTCATTATGTAGTGGCACAGTGTGCCTACTATGCACATCGAACAACCGAACTAGGCATATGTCATTGACCATGATCAAATAGTTTCAGTGTGGATGGTCAACGTTCACAACCCATAACACGAGTTACAAATGGTCAGAGGGGGAAACAATGGGTTAGGAACACTAGTTATCAACTAGCTAGTACAAGGACATTCAACAAGTAGTGGCACGGTGTGGCTAGCATGCAGAGTAACCAACCAAAGGATGCAATCATCACTGACTATGACCACAGAAGTCCACTATGTGTGCTCAGCATTGACAACTCATAACACAAGTCACAAATGGTCAGAGGGAGAGACAATGGTTTAGGAACCGTATGTATCAACTAGAAAGGAAAAAGAATTTCACTATGTTCTGGCACGGTGTAGCTACTATGTACACCAAACAATCAAACTAGGCATATGTCACTAACCATAACCAAAGAATTTCAGTATCGGTGGTCAATGTTTCTAACCCATAACAGGAGCGACAAGTGGTCAGAGGGGGAACCAATTGTTTCAGAGTGTTAGTGTTCAACTAGCAATTACAATGTCCTTGCATAAGAAGTAGCACGGTGTGGCTACCATGCACAATGACTAACCAAAGTTGGCATATGTACTGCCTTTGACGAAAGAAATCCGCTCTGTGTGGTCAACATTGACAGCTCATTATACAAGTCACAAATGGTCAGAGGGGGAAACAATGGTTTGGGAACACCAGGTATCAACTAGCAGGCACATGGTCCTTCAATAAGTAGTGGCATCGTGTGGCTACCATGCACAATGACCAACCAAAGTAGACATACGTCACTGACCATGACCAAAGAATGTCACTATGTGTGGTCAACTTTGACAACTCATAACACGAGTCACCAACGGTCAGAGGGGTAAACATGATTTGTGAATACGAGTTGTTGATAAGCAAGTACAAAGACCTTCAATACGCAGTGCCACAGTATGGCTACCATGCACAGTGACCACCCAGAGTATGCATATTCCACTGACCATGACCAAAGAATTTTGCTTCGTGTGGTCAACGTTGACAACTCACAACAAGAATCACAAATAGTGAGAGGGGGTAACAATGGTCTGGGAACACTGGCTATCAATTAGAAAGGAAAAGGATCTTCAGTACGTAGTGGCACGGCGTTGCTACCATGTACAATGACCAACCAAAGTAGACATGTGTCACTGGCCATGACCACAAAATGTCACTTTGTGTGGTCAACTTTGACAACTCATAACACGGGTCACAAATGGTCACAGGGGGAAACAGTGGTTTGTGAATACTAGTTATCGATTAGCAAGTACAAGGACCTTTAATATGTAGTGGTACGGCATGGCTACCATACACAGTGACCAACCAAAGTATGCATATGTCACTGATCATGACCAAAGAATTTCACTTAATGTGGTGAACGCTGACAACTCACAACAAGAGGGGGTAACAATGGCTTGGGAACATTGGCTATCAACTACAAAGCACAATAACCTTGACTAAGTAGTGACATGGCGTGGCAACCATGTACAGTGACAAACCAAAGTAGGCATGTGCCACTAACCATGACCAAAAAAATTTCACAATGTGTGGTCAATGTTGAAAACTCATAACACGAGGATCAAATGTTAAGAGGGGAAACAATGGGTTGGGAACACTGGGTATCAAGTAGCAAGTACAACGACCTTCAACAAGAAGTGGCAAGGTGTGGCTAGCATGCAGAGCGACCAACCAAAGGATGCATACGTCACTGACTATGACCAAAGAAGTCCACTATGTGTGGTCAAGCTTGACAACTCATGACGCGAGTCACAAATGGTCAGAGGGAGAGACAATGGTTTGGGATCCCTATGTATCGACTAGAAAGGACAAAGAACTTCAATTCGTAGTGGCACGGTGTGGCTATTGTGCACACCAAACAACCAAACTAGGCATATGTCACGGACCTTGACCAAAGAATTTCAGTATGGGTGGTCAACGTTCCCAACCCATAACTCGATTCACAAATGGTCAGAGGGGGAAACAGTGGTTTCCGAGTATTGTTTTTAAAGTAGCAAGTACAACAACCTTGAATGAGTAGTAGCACGGTGTGGCTACCATGCAAAATGACCAACCAAAGTAGGCATATGTACTTCCTTTGACCAAATAAATCCGCTGTGTGGTCAACGCTGACAACTCATAATACAAATCACAAGTGGTCAGAGGGGGAAACAATGTATTGGGAACACCAGGTATCAACTAGCAAGCACATGGACCTTCAATAAGCAGTGGCACAGTGTGGCTACCATGTAGAATGACCAACCAAAGTAGGCATGTGTCAATGACCATGACCAACAAATGTCACTATGTGCGCTCAGCTCTGAAAACTCATAACACGGGTCACAAATGGTCATAGGGGGGAAACAATGGTTTGTAAATGCTAGTTATCGATTAGCAAGTACAAGGACCTTCAATGTGTAGTGGCACAGTGTGGCTACCATGCATAGTGACCAACCAAAGTATGCATATGTCACTGACTATGACCAAATAATTTCACTTCATGTGTTCAACGTTGACAACTCACAACAAGCGTCACCAATAGTGAGAGGGAGGAACAATCGGTTGGGAACCCTTGCTATCAAGTACAAAGCACAAAAACCTTCAGTACGTAGTGACACGGCTAGGCAACCATGTATAGTGACAAACCAAAGTAGGCATGTGCCACTAACCATGACCAATGTTATTTCACACCATGTGGTTAATGTTGAAAACTCATGACACGAGTCACAAATGGTCAGAGGGGAAGCAATGGATTGGGAACACTAGTTATCAACTAGAAAGTACACAATCCTTCAACAAGTAGTGGCACGGTGTGGCTAGCGTGCACAGTGACCAACCAAAGGATGCATACGTCACTGGCTATGACCAAAGAAGTCCACTATGTGCGGTCAACATTGAAAACTCATAACACGAGTCATAAATGGTCCGAGGAAGGGACAATGGTTTGGGAACCCTATTTTTGACTATAAAGGACAAAGAACTTCAATACGTAGTGGCACGACGTGGCTACTATGGACACCAAACAACCAAACTAGGCATATGTCACTAACCATGACCAAATAATTTCAGTATGGGTGGTCAACATTCCCAACCCATAACACGAGTCACAAATGGTCAGAGGGGGAAACAATGGTTTCCAGATTTTAGCTTCCAACTAGCAAGTATAATGACCTTCAACAAGTAGTACCACGGTGTGGCTACCATACACAATGACCGACCAAAGTAGGCATATGCACTGCGTTCAAACCAAGAAATCCACTGTGTGTGGTCAATGTTGACAACTCATAAAACAAGTCACAAATGGTCGAAGGGGGGAAACAATGATTTGGGAATACCAGGTATCATCTAGCAAGCACATGGAACTTCACGAAGCAGTGGCACAGTGTGGCTACCATGTACAATGACCAACCAAAGTAGGCATGTGTAACTGACCATGACCAAAGAATGTTACTATGTGTGGTCAACTTTGACAACTCAAAACACAAGTCACAAATGGTCGGAGAGGGGAACAATAGGTTGTGAATAATAGTTATGGAATAGCAAGTACAAAGACCTTCAGTATGTAGTGGCCCACTGTGGCTACCATGCACATTGACCAACCAACGGATGCATATGTCATTGACCATGACCAAACAATCTCACTTCATGTGGTTTCAAGTAGTTGTAAGTGGTTGCGAGTAGTTGCAAGTGGTTGCGAGAGGTTGTGATCGGGTGCAAGTGGATGCACGTGGCTGCAAGTTGTTGTGAGTGGTTTCGAGTGGTTGCGAGTGGTTGCAAGTGGTTGCGAGTGGTTGCGAGTGGTTGCGAGTGGCTGCGAGTGGTTGCGAGTGGTTGCGAGTGGTTGCGAGTGGTTGCGAGTGGTTGCGAGTGGTTGCGAGTGGTTGCGAGTGGTTGCGAGTGGTTGTGAGTGGTTGCGAGTGGTTGCGAGTAGTTGCGAGTGGTTGCGAGTGGTTGTGAGTGGTTGCGAGTGGTTGCGAGTGTTTGCGAGTGGTTGTGACTGGTTGTGAGTGGTTGCGAGTGGTTGCGAATGGTTGCAAGTGGTTGCGAGTGGTTGCCAGTGGTTGTGAGTGGTTGAGAGTGATTGCCAGTGGTTGAAAGTAATTCCCAGTGATTGCGAGCGGTTGCGAGTGGTTGCGAGTGGTTGCCAGTAGTTGCGATTGGTTTCAATTGGTTGCAAGTGGTTGCGAGTGGTCGCTAGTGGTTACGAGTGGTTGCAGTTGGTTGCGAGTGGCTGTGAGTGGTTGCGAGTGGTTACGAGTTGTTACAAGTCGTTTCAAGTGGTTGGGAGTGGTTACAAGTGGTTGCGAGTGGCTGTGAGTGATTTCAAGTGGTTGCAAGTAGTTACAAGTGGTTGCGAGTAGTTGGAAGTGGTTAGGAGTGGTTGCTTGTGGTTATGAGTGGTTGCGACTGGTTGCGACTGGTTGCAAGTTGTTGCGAGTGGTTGCGAGTGGTTGCGAGTGGTCGCGAGTGGTTGCTAGTGGTTGCCAGTGGTTGGGAGTGGTTGCCAGTAGTTGCAAGTGGTTGTGAGTGGTTCCAAGTGGTTACAACTGGTTGTGAGTGGTTGCGAGTGGTTGCGAGTGGTCGCGAGTAGTTGTGAGTGGTTGCGAGTGGTTGCGAGTGGTTGCGAGTGGTTGCGAGTACTTGAGATTGCTTGCAAGTGGTTACAAATGGTTGTGAGTGGTTACGAATGGTTGCGAGTGGTTGCGAGTGGTTGTGAGTGATTGCAAGTGGTTGCAAGTGGTTGCAAGTGGTTGTGAGTAGTTACGAGTGGTTGCGAGAGGTTGCAAGTGGCTGCGAGTAGTCCCGAGTGGTTACGAGTCGTCGGGAGTGGTTGCAAGTGGTTGCGATTGGTTGCGAGTGGTTACGGGTGGTATCAATAGGTTGCGAATGGTTGCAAGTGGTTGTGAGTGGTTGCGAGTGGTTGCGAGTGGTTGCGAGCGGTTGCGATTGGTTGCGAGTGGTTGCGAGTGGTTGTGGAGTGGTTTCGAGTGGTTACGAGTGGTTGCAAGTGGTTGCAAGTGGTTGTGAGTGGGTGCAATTGGTTGAGAGTGGTTGTGAGTGGTTGCAAGTGGTTACGAGTTGTTGCAAGTGGTTGCGAGGGGTTGCAAGTGGTTGCGAGTGGTTGTGGGTGGTGGCAAGTGATTGCGAGTGGTTGCAAGTGGTTGCAAGTGGTTGTGAGCTGCTGCGAGTGGTTGCGAGTAGTTGTGAGTCATTGTGAGTGGTTGTGAGTGGTCGGGAGTGGTTGCAAGTGGTTGTGAGTGGTTGCGAGTGGTTGCGAGTGGTTACGAGTTGTTGCAAGTGGTTGCGAGTGGTTGCAAGTGGTTGCGAGTGGTTGTGGGTGGTGTCAAGTGACTGCGAGTGGTCGGAAGAAGTTGCGAGTGGTTGTGAGTGGTTGCGAGTGGTTGCAAGTGGTTGCAAGTGGTTGCAAGTGGTTGCAAGTGGTTGCAAGTGGTTGCAAGTGGTTGCAAGTGGTTGCAAGTGGTTGCAAGTGGTTGCAAGTGGTTGCAAGTGGTTGCAAGTGGTTGCAAGTGGTTGCAAGTGGTTGCAAGTGGTTGCAAGTGGTTGCGAGTGGTTGCGAGTGGTTGCGAGTTGTTGCGAGTGGTTGCAAGTGGTTGCGAGTGGGTGTGAGTGGTTGCGGCTGATTGCAACTGAATGTGAGTAGTTGCCAGTGGTTGCAAGTGGTTGCGAGTGGTTGCGAGTGGTTACAAGTGGTTGCAAGTGGTTGCAAGTGGTTGCGAATGGTTTCAAGTGGTTGCAAGTGGTTGCGAGTGGTTGCGAGTGGTTGGGAGTGGTTGTGAGTTGTTGCAGGTAGTTGGGAGTGGTTGTGAGGGGTTGCGATTGGTTGCGAATGGTTGCAAGTGATTATGAGCGGTTGCGAGAGGTTGCGAGAGGTTGCGAGTGGTTACAAGTGGTTGGGAGTGGTTGCGAGTGTTTGCGAGTAGTTGGAGTGGTTGCAAGCGGGTGAGAGTGGTGATGAGTGCTTGCGAGTGGTTGTAAGTGGTTGCGAGTGGTTGCAAGTGGTTGCTAGTGGTTGCGACTGGTTGCAAGCGGTTGCAAGCGGTTACGAGTTGTTGCGAGGGGTTGCGATTGGTTGCAAGTGGTTGCGAGTAGGCACAAGTGCTTGTGAGTGGTTGCGAGAGGGTGTGAGTGGTTCTGAGTTGTTGCGAGTGGTTGGGAGTGGTCACAAGTGGTTGTGAGAGGCTGGAAGTAGTTTTGTGTGGTTGCGACTGGTTGTGAGTGGGTGCGAGTGGTTGCGTATGGTTGTGAGTGGTTGTGAGTGGTGGCAAGCAGTTCCGAGTGGCTGCGAGTGGTTGTGAGAGGTTGCAAGTGGTTGCGAGTAGTTGCGAGTGGTTGTGAGTGGTTGCAAACGATTGCGAGTGCTTGCGATTGGTTGCAACTGGTTGCGATTGGTTGCAAGTGGTGCAAGTGATTGTGAGTGGTTGCGAGTGGTTGCAAGTGGCTGCAAGTGGTTCCAAGTGGTTGCAAGTGCAAGTGGTTACCAGTGGTTGTGAGTTGTTGTGAGTGGTCGCGAGTGGTTGCGAGTGGTTGCGAGTCGTTGCGAGTGGCTGCGAGTTGTTGTGAGTGGTCGCAAGTGGCTGCGAGTGGTTGTGAGTGGTTGCGAGTGCTTGCGACTGGTTGTGAGTGGTTGTAAGTGGTTGCGAGTGCTTGTGAGTGGTTGCAAGTGGTTGCAAATGGTTGTGATTGGTTGCGAGTGGTTGCGAGTGACTGTAAGTGGTTGCAAGTGGTTGCGAGTGGTTGCGAGTGGTTGCCAGTGATTGCCAGTGGTTGCCAGTGGTAGCGAGTGGTTGCCAGTTGTCACGAGTCCTTGCGAGTGGCTCCGAGTGGTTGTGAGTGTTGCGAGTGGTTGCGAGTGGTTACGAGAGATTTGGAGTGGTTGCAAGTGGGTGTGAGAGGTTGGGAGTGGTTTTGTGTGGTTGCGAGTGGTTGCGAGTAGGTGGGAGTGGTTGCGTATGGCTGTGAGTGGTTGCGAGTGGTGGCAAGTGGTTCCGAGTGGTTTCAAGTGGTTGTGAGTGGTTACGAGTGGTTGCGAGTGGTTACAAGTGGTTGCAAGTGCTTGCAAGTGGTTGCAAGTGGTTGCAATTTGGTTGCAAGTGGTGCAAGTGATTGCGAGTGGTTTCGAGTGGTTGAAAGTGGCTGCGAGTGGTTCCAAGTGGTTGCAAGTGGGAGTCGTTGGCAGTGGTTGTGAGTGGTTGTGAGTGGTTGCGAGTGGTTGCGAGTGGTTGCGAGTGTTTGCGAGTTGTTGCGAGTTGTTGCAAGTGGTTGCCAGTGGCTTTGAGTGGTTGTGAGTGGTTGCAACTGGTTGTGAGTGGTTGCGAGTGGTTGCAAGTGGTTGCAAGTGGTTGCGAGTGGTTGCAAGTGGTTCGGAGTGGTTGCAAGTGGTTGCAAGGGGTTGCGAGTGGTTGCGAGTGCTTGCGAGTGGTTGCAAGTGGGTGCGAGTTGTTGCAAGTGGTTGCGAGTGGCTGTGAGTGGTTGGGAGTGGTTGCGATTGGTTACAATTGGTTGCGAGAGGTCGCGAGTGGTTGCAAGTGGTTGCGAGTGGTTGCGAGTAGCTGCGAGTGGTTGCGATTGGTTCCGAGTGGTTGCAAGTGGTTGCAAGTGGTTGCGAGTGGTTGCAACTGGTTGTGAGTGGTTGCAACTGGTTGCAAGTGGTTGTGAGTGGTCGCGAGTGGTTGTGAGTTATTGGGCGTGGTTGCAAATGCTTGTAAGGGGTTGCGAGTGGTTGCGAGTGGTTGCGAGTGGTTGCGAGTGGTTACAGGTGGTACCAGTGGCTGTGAGTGGTTACAAGTGGTTGCGAGTGCTTGCGAGCGATTGCAAGTGGTTGCGAGTGGTTGCGAGTGGTTGCGAGTAGTTGCCAGTCGTCAAAGTGGTTGCTTGTGGCTGCAAGTGGTTGCGAGTGGTTGCGAGTGGTTGTGCGTGGTTGCTAGTGGTTGCTAATTGTTGGGAGTGGTTGGCAGTTGTTGAGAGTGGTTGTGAGTGGTCGCAAGTTGATGCAACTGATTGCGAGTGGTTACGAGTTGTTGTAAGTGGTTGCGAGTGGTTGTGAGTGGTTGCGTTGGGTTGTGAGTGGTTGCGAGTGGTTGGGAGTGGTTGCGAGTGGTTGTGAGTGGTTGCGTGTGGTTGAGAGAGCTTGGAAGTGGTTACAAGTGGTTGTGAATAGTTGCGGATGGTTGCAAGTGGTTGCAAATGGTTGCCAGTGGTTGCAAGTGGTTGTGAGTGGATGCGAGTGGTTGCAAGTAGTTGTGAGTGGTTGCGAGTGGTTGTGAGTGATTGCGAGTGGCTGCGAGTGGTTGCGTGTGGATGCGAGTGGTTGCGAGTGGTTGTACGTGTTTCCAAGTGGTTACGAGTGGTTGCAATTTCTTGCATGTGCTTGCAAGTTATTGCAAGTGAATGGAAGCGGTTACGAGTGGTTGTGAGTGGCTGCGAGTGGGTGTGAGTGGTTGCGAGTAGTAACGACTGGTTGCGAGTGGCTGCGAGTGGTTGCGTGTGCTTGCGAGTGGTTGCAAGTGCTTGCGATTGCTTGCGAATTGTTTTAAGTTGCTGCGAGTGGTTGTGAGTGGTTGCAAGTGATTGCGAGTTGTTGTGATTGGTTGCGAGTGGTTGCAAGTGGTTGCGAGTGGTTGCGGGTGGTTTCTAGTTGTTGGGAGTGGTTGCGAGTGGTTGCTAATGGTTGTGAGAGGTTGCAAATGGTTGCGAGTGGTTGTGAGTGGTTGCGAATGGCTGTAAGTGGTTGGGAGTGGTTGCAAGTGGTTGAAAGTGGTTGCAATGGGTGTGAGTGCTTACAAGTGGTTGCGAGTGCATATAAGCTGTTGCGAGTGGTTAGAAGAGGTTGGGAGTGGTTGCAAGCGGTTGTGAGTGGTTGAGAGTGGCTGGGAGTGGTTGCGAGTGGTTACGAGTGGTCTTGAGTGGTTGCAAGTGGCTGCAAGTGGTTAAACGTGGTTGCAAGGGGTTGCAAGGGGTTGTGAGCGGTTGCGAACGGTTGCAAGAGGTTTCAAATAGGTGCAAGTAGTTGCGAATGGTTGTGAGTGGTTGCGAGTGGTTGCGAGTGTATGCAAGCAGCTGCGAGTGCTTGCAAGTGGTTGCGAGTGGTTACCAGTGGTTTCCATTGGTTGCAAGTGGTTGCGATTGGTTGCGAGTGGTTGCAAGTGGTTGTGAGTGGTTGCGAGTGGGTACAAGTGGTTGCGAGTTGTTTTGAATGGTTGCAAGAGGTTCTGAGTGGTTCTGAGTGGTTCCGAGTGGTTTCAAGTGGTTGCAAGTGCTTACAAGTTGTTGTGGGTGGTTTTGGGTGGTTGCAAGTGTTTGTGACTGCTTGCAAGTGGTTGTGAGTGGTTGTGAGTGGTTGCAAGTGGTTGCAAGTGGTTGTAAGTGGTTGTAAAAGGTTGCGAGTGGTTGCGAGTGGTTGCGAGTGGTTGCGAGTGGTTGCGAGTTGTGTGAGTGCTTGGAAGTGGTCGTGAGTGCTTATAAGTGGTTGCGACTAGTTGCGAGTGGTTGCGAGTGGTTGCAAGTGGTCGTGA
>SZWC01015091.1:0-35538 GCA_023375785.1 Penium margaritaceum
GAACTGGTCGTGGAGTGGTCTGAACTGGTTGCAAAGTGGTGGGAACTGGTTGCGGAGTGGTGCAAACTGGTTTCGGAGTGGTGCGAACTGGTTGCGGAGTGGTGTGAACTGGTTGCGGAGTGTTGCAACAGGTAGCGGAGTGGTGCGAACTGGTTGCGGAGTGGTGCAAAGTGGTTGCAGAGCTGTGCAAACTGGTTGCGGAGTGGTGCAAACTGGCTGCAAGTGGTGCTAACTGGTTGCGGAGTGGTTCGATTTGGTTGCGGATTGGTGCGAAGTGGTTGCAGACTGGTGCAAACTGGTTGTGGAGTGGTACGATCTGGTAGCGGAGTGGTGCGAACTGGTTGCGGGGTGGCGCAAACTGGTTCTAGAGTGGTGCGAACTGGTTGCGGAAAGGTGCGAACTGGTTGCGGAGTGGTGCGAACGGGTTGCGGATTGGTGCGACTTGTTGCGGAGTGACGCAAACTAGCTGCACAGTGGTGTGAACTGGTTCCGGAGTGGTGCGAACTGGTTGTGGAGTGGTGCAAACTGGTTGCGGAGTGGTGGGAACTGGTAGCGGAGTTGTGCGAACTGGTTGCGGCATGGTGCGAACGGGTCGCGGAGTGGAGACAACTGGCTGCAGAGTGGTGCGAACTGGTTGCTGAGTGGTGCAAACTAGTTGCGGAGTGGTGCGAACTGGTTGCGGAGTGGTGCGAACTGGTTGCGTGGTGGTGCGAACTGGTTGCTGAGTGGTGCAAACTAGTTGCGGAGTGGTGCGAACTGGTTGCGGAGTGGTGCGAACTGGTTGCGTGGTGGTGCGAACTGGTTGCGGAGTGGTGCGAACTGGTTGCGGAGTGGCGTGAACTGGTCGCGGATTGGTGCGAACTGGTCGCGGACTGGTGCGAACTGGTCGAAGAGTGGTGGGAACGGGTTGCGGAGTGGTGTGAACTGGTTGCGAAGTCGTGCCAACATGTTGCGGAGTGGCGCAAACTAGTTGCGGAGCGGTGCAAAGTGGTTGCGGAGTGGTGCAAACTGGTTGCGGAGTGGTGCCATCTGGCTGCGGAGTGGTGCGAACTGTTTGCGGAGTGGTGCGAACTGGTTGCGTAGTGGTGCGAACTGATAGCGGAGTGGTGCAAACTGGTTGCGGAGTGGTGCGAACTGGTAGCGGAGTGGTGCGAACTGGTTGCGGAGTGGTGCAAACGGGTTGCAGAGTGGTGCAAACTGGTTGCGGAGTGGTGCAAACTGGCTGTGGAGTGGTGCAAAACGGGTTGCGGAGTGGTGCGAACTGGTTGCGGAGTGGTGCAAACTGGTTGCGGAGTGGTGCAAACTGGTTGCGGAGTGGTGTCAACTGGTTGCAGAGTGGTGGAACCTGGTTGCGGAGTGGTGCAAACTGGTTGCGGAGTGCTGCTCTGGTTGCGGAGTGGTGTGATTTGGTTGCGGAGTGGTGTGAACTGGTTGCGGAGTGGTGCGAACTGGTTGCTGAGTGGTGCAAACTGGCTGCAGAGTTGTTACGACCGGTTGCAGAGTGGTGCGAACTGGTTGCAGAGTGGCACGAGGTGGTTGCGGAGCGGTGCGAACTGGTTGCGGAGTGGTGCGAACTGGTTGCGGAATGGTGGGAGCTGGTTGTGGAGTGGTGCGAACTGATAGCGGAGTGGTGCGAACTGGTTGCGGAGTGGTGCGAAGTGGTTGCCGAGTGGTGCGAACAGGTTGCGAAGTGGTGCGAACTGGTTGCGGACTGGTGCGAACTGGTTGCAGAGTAATGCGAACTGGCTACGGAGTGGTGCGAACTGGTTGCGGAGTGGGGCGAACTTGTTGCGGAGTGGTGCAAACTGGTTGCGGAGTGGTGCGAACTGGTTACGTAGTGGTGCGAACTGGTTGCAGAGTGGTGCGAACCGGTTGCGGAGTGGTGCGAACTGGTTGCGGAATGGTGCGAACTGGTTGCGGAGTGGTGCAAACTGGTTGCGGAGTGGTGCGAACTGGTTGCAGAGTGGTGCGAACTGGTTGCGGAGTGGTGCATACTGGTTGCGGAGTGGTGCGAACTGGTTGCAAAGTGGTGAGAACTGGTTTTGGAGTTTTGTTAACTGGTCACAGAGTGGCACAAACTGGTTGCGGACTGGTGCGGACTGTTTGCGGAGTGGTGCGAATGGGTTGCGGAGTTGTGTGAACTGGCTATGGAGTGGTACAAACAAGTTGAGCAGTGGTGTGAACTGGGTGCGAAGTGGTGCGAACTGGTTACGGAGTGGTGCAAACTGGTTGCAGAATGGTGCAAATTGGCTGCATAGTGGTGCCAACTGGTTGCGGAGTGGTGCGAACTGGTTGCGGATTGGTGCGAACTGGTCGCGGAGTGGTGCGAACTGGTCGCCAACTGGTGGGAACTGGTCGGGGAGTGGTGGGAACGGGTTGTGGAGTGGTGTGAACTGGTTGCGGAGTCGTACCAACAGGTTGCGCAGTGGTGTGAACTGGTTACGGAGTGGCGCAAACTGGTTGCGGAGCGGTGCGAACTGGTTGCGGAGTGGTGCAAACTGGTTGCGGAGTGGTGCGAACTGGTTGCGGAGTGGTGCGAACTGGTAGCGGAGTAGTGCAAACTGGTTGAGGAGTGGTGCGAACTGGTGTTGGAGTGGTGCGAACTGGTTGCAGAGTGGTGGGAACTGGGTGCGGAGTGGTGCGAACCAGTCGCCAAGTGGTGCGAACTGGTCGCAGAGTGGTGCGAACTGGTTGCGGAGTGGTGCAAACTGGTTGCGGAGTGGTACGTTTGGGTTGCGGAGTGCTGCGAACGAGTTGCAAAGGGGTGCGAACTGCTTGTGGAGTGGTGCTAACTGGTTGCAGATTGGTGTGAACTGGTTACAGAGTGGTGGGACCTGGTTGCGGAGTGGTGCGATCTGGTTGCGGAGTGGTGTGAACTGGTTGCGGAGTGGTGGGAACTGGTCGCGAAGTGGTGCGAACTGGTTGCGGAGTGGTGTGAACTTGTTGCCGAGTGGTGCGAACTGGTTGCGGAGTGGTGAGAACTGGTTGTGGAGTGGTGCGAACTGGTTACAGAGTGGTGGGAACTGGGTACGGTGTTGTGCAAACTGGTTGCGGAGTGGTGTGAACTGGTTGCGGAGTGGTGAGAACTGGTTGGAGAGTGGTGCAAACTGGTTGCGGAGTGGTGCGAACTGGTTGCGGAGCGGTGCAAACTGGTTGCGGAGTGGTGTGAACTGCTTGCGAGGTGGTGACAACTGGTTTTGGAGTGGTGTTAATTGGTCACGGAGTGGTGCAAACTGGTTGCGGACTGGTGCGAACTGTTCGCGGAGTGGTGCGAACGGGTTGCGGAGTGGTGTGAACTGGCTATGGAGTGGTACAAACAGGTTGAGCAGTGGTGTGAACTGGTTGCGAATTGGTGCGAACTGGTTGCAGAGTGGTGCAAACTGGTTGCAGAATGGTGCAAACTGGCTGCAGAGTGGTGCCAACTGGTTGCGGAGTGGTGCGAACTGGTTGCGGAGTGGTGCAAACTGGTCGCGGAGTGGTGCGAACTGGTCGCGAACTGGTGCAAACTGGTCAGGGAGTGGTGGGAACGGGTTGCGGAGTGGTGTGAACTGGTTACGGAGTGGTGCGAACTAGCTGCGGAGTGGTGGGAACTGGTTGCGGAGTGGTGCAAACGGGTTGCGGAGTGGTGGGAACTGGTTGCGGAGTCGTGCGAACTGGTTGCGGAGTGGTGCGAACTGGTTGCAGTCTGATGCGCACTGGTTGAAGAGTGGTGGGAACTGGTTGCGGAGGGGTGCGAACAGGTTGTGGAGTGGTGCGAGCCGGTTGCGGAGTGCTGCGAACTGGTTGCGGAGTTGTGGGAACTGGTTGCGGAGTGATGGAAACTGGTTGGGGAGTGGTGCGAACTGGTTGCGGAGTGGTACAAACTGGTTGTGGAGTGGTGGAAACTGGTTGCGGAGTCGTGCGAACTCGTTGCGGAGTGCTGCAAACTGGTTGCGGAGTGTTGCCAACTGGTTGCGGAGTGGTGCGAGCTAGTTAAGGAGTGGTGCGAACTGGTTGCGGAGTTGTGCGAACTGGTTTTGGAGTGGTGCGAACTGGTTGCGGAGTGATGCGAACTGGTTGTGGAGTTCTGCAAACTGGTTGCGGAGTGGTGCAAACTGGTTGCGGAGTGGTGCAGACTGGTTGCGGAGTCGTGCCAACTAGTTGCGGAGTGCTGCAAACTGGTTGCGGAGTGGTGCGAATTGGTTGCGGAGTGGTGCGAACTGGTTGCGGAGTGGTGCGAACTGGTTGCGGAGCGGTGCAAACTGGTTGCGTAGTGGTGCCAACTGGTTGCGGAGTGGTGCGAACTGGTTGCGGAGTGGTGCAAACTGGTTGCGTTGTTGTGCAAACTGGTAGCGGAGTGGTGCAAACTGGTTGCGGAGTGGTACGAACTGGTTGCGGAGTGGTGCGAACTGGTTGTGGAGTGGTGCGATCTGGTTACAGAGTGGTGGGAATTGGTTGCGGAGTTGTGCGAACTGGTTGCGGAGTGGTTTGAACTGGTTGCGGAGTGGTGAGAACTGGTTGTAGAGTGGTACAAACTGGTTGTGGAGTGGTGGGAACTGGCTACGGACTGGTGCGAACTGGTTGCAGAGTGGTGTGAACTAGTTGTGGAGTGGTGCGGACTGGTTGCGGAGTGGTGTGAACTGGTTGCAAAGTGGTGGGAACTGGTTGCAGAGTGGTGCAAACTGGTTTCGGAGTGGTGCGAACTGGTTGCGGAGTGGTGTGAGCTGGTTGCGGAGTGTTGTAACTAGTAGCGGAGTGGTGCGAACTGGTTGCGGAGTGGTACAAACTGGTTGCGGAGCTGTGCAAACGGGTTGCGGAGTGGTGCAAACAGGCTGCAGGGTGGTGCTAACTGGTGCGGAGTGGTGCCATTTGGATGCGGATGGGTGCGAACTGGTTGCGGAGTGGTGTGAACTGGTTGTGGAGTGGTGCAAGCTGGTAGCGGAGTGGTGCAAACTGGTTGCGGGGTGGTGCGAACTGGTTGCAGAGTGGTGCGAACTGGTTGCCGAGTGGTGCAAACTGGTTGCGAAGTGGTGCGAACTGGTTGCGGACTGGTGCGAACTGGTTGCGGAGTAATGCGAACTGGCTACGGAGTGGTGCGAACTGGTTGCGGACTGGTGCGAACTGGTTGCGGAGTAATGCGAACTGGCTACGGAGTGGTGCGAACTGGTTGCGGAGTGGTGCAAACTAGTCGTGGAGTGGTGCGAACTGGTTACAGAGTGGTGGGATCTGGGTGCGGTGTTGTGCAAACTGGTTGCGGAGTGGTGCGAACTGGTTGCGGAGTGGTGAGAACTGGTTGGGGAGTGGTGCCAACTGGTTGCGGAGTGGTGCAAACTGGTTGCAAATTGGTGCGAACTGGTTGCAGAGTGGTGCAAACTGGTTGCGTTGTGGTGCAAACTGGCAGCAGAGTGGTGCAAACTGGTTGTGGAGTGGTGCGAATTGGTTGCGGAGTGGTGTGAACTGGTTGTGGAGTGGTGCGATCTGGTTACAGAGTGGTGGGAACTGGTTGCGGAGTTGTGTGAACTGGTTGCGGGGTGGTGCGAACTGGTTCCGGAGTGGTGAGAACTGGTTGCGGAGTGGTGCAAACTGGTTGCGGAGTGGTGGGAACTTGCTGCAGAGTGGTGCGAACTGGTTGCAGAGTGGTGCGAACTGGTTGTGGAGTGGTGCGAACTGGTTGCGGAGTGGTGTGAACTGGTTGCAAAGTGGTGGGAACTGGTTGCAGAGTGGTGCAAACTGGTTTCGGAGTGGTGCAAACAGGTTGCGGAATGGTGCAAACTGGTTGCGGAGTGGTGCGAACTGGTTGTGGAGTGGTGCAAACTGGTTGCGGAGTGGTGCAAACTGGTTGCGGAGTGGTGCAAACTGGTTGCGGAGTGGTGCAAACTGGTTGCGGAGTGGTGCAAACTGGTTGCGGAGTGGTGCAAACTGGTTGCGGAGTGGTGCAAACTGGTTGCGGAGTGGTGCAAACTGGTTGCGGAGTGGTGCAAACTGGTTGCGGAGTGGTGCAAACTGGTTGCGGAGTGGTGCAAACTGGTTGCGGAGTGGTGCAAACTGGTTGCGGAGTGGTGCAAACTGGTTGCGGAGTGGTGCAAACTGGTTGCGGAGTGGTGCAAACTGGTTGCGGAGTGGTGCAAACTGGTTGCGGAGTGGTGCAAACTGGTTGCGGAGTGGTGCAAACTGGTTGCGGAGTGGTGCAAACTGGTTGCGGAGTGGTGCAAACTGGTTGCGGAGTGGTGCAAACTGGTTGCGGAGTGGTGCAAACTGGTTGCGGAGTGGTGCAAACTGGTTGCGGAGTGGTGCAAACTGGTTGCGGAGTGGTGCAAACTGGTTGCGGAGTGGTGCAAACTGGTTGCGGAGTGGTGCAAACTGGTTGCGGAGTGGTGCAAACTGGTTGCGGAGTGGTGCAAACTGGTTGCGGAGTGGTGCAAACTGGTTGCGGAGTGGTGCAAACTGGTTGCGGAGTGGTGCAAACTGGTTGCGGAGTGGTGCAAACTGGTTGCGGAGTGGTGCAAACTGGTTGCGGAGTGGTGCAAACTGGTTGCGGAGTGGTGCAAACTGGTTGCGGAGTGGTGCAAACTGGTTGCGGAGTGGTGCGAACTGGTTGCGAATGGTGCGAACTGGTTGTGGAGTGGTGCGATCTGGTTACAGAGTGGTGGAAACTGGTTGCGGAGTTGTGCGAACTGGTTGCGGAGTGGTGCGAACTGGTTGTGGAGTGGTGAGAACTGGTTGCGGAGTGGTACAAACTGGTTGCGGAGTGGTGGGAACTGGCTGCGGAGTGGTGCGAACTGGTTGCAGAGTGGTACGAACTGGTTGTGGAGTGGTGCGAACTGATTGCGGAGTGGTGTGAACTGGTTGCAAAGTGGTAGGAACTGGTTGCGGAGTGGTGCAAACTGGTTTTGGAGTGGTGCAAACTGGTTGCGGAGTGGTGTGAACTGGTTGCGGAGTGTTGTAACTCGTAGCGTTGTGGTGCGAACTGGTTGCGGAGTGGTGCAAACTGGTTGCAGAGCTGTGCAAATTGGTTGCGGAGAGGTGCAAACTGGCTGCGGAGTGGTGCTAACTGGCTGCGGAGTGGTGCGATTTGGTTGCGGATTGGTGCGAAGTGGTTGCGGAGTGGTGCGAACTGGTTGTGGAGTGGTGCGATCTGGTAACGGAGTGGTGCGAACTGGTTGTGGACTGGTGCAAACTGGTTGTGATGTGGTGCGAACAGTCAGGAATTCTGTCCTGGCATGCCCTGAAATGCCTGAGTGTGCACGGCTTCTTAGTGCAAAGAGACTTCCAAGAGAGGTGTGTGCTTTGGGTCGCCACAACACCAAGTGAGCAGAATTATTGCAGAACACAGATTGCGGAAACTGAGAAGGGCTGCAAATCATTAATTGTTAGTTATTTTGGTGAGATTACATATGATTCTTATGGCCTGTGATCTGAGCTTTCCAACGCATCCAAGCATGCTTAAAACAGAGCAGTATAGCCCCTGCTACGCCCATCCAAGCAACCCTTGGTGGAGCCGCCTTTGGCTTTCGCCGACGTGAGTCGTCTTCGACACGAGCCGACGACGGCTCGAAGCGCCTTTCTTTCATTGACAAGTCAAAGGGCGGCTCGACCTGGTCCAGGGGACCTCCCTGGCTGCTTCCTCTAGGGCCTTGGGATCTATGGAGCCAGTTGGCGCTGAACACGGACCACCGGCGGTGGAGTATCCCGTCATCCCGGACGGGTACCAGATGCCACCCGCCTCACCACCCACACTTTGGGTAGGGCTAACTCTCTGAATTCTCAACCAAATCGAGCAACTGAAAGCTCGAAATCGCATGGCAAAATCCAAGGAGTCCAAATCTGCAATCAGATGGGACATCCAACAACTCTCTAGTGGTCGGACCAGGAAAACGGCAAACGGCAACCATGGCAGGGGCACTTTTTAACAATCTCCTCCGTGCACCTTCCATGCCGGATGCCCCGTGCTCACTCTTTACTCCTCCGCTCCTGCGCCTTCAAGCCCTTCACAGCTTGTCAACCCAAGCCCTGCAAGGCAGATGACATGCCGATCCTGGGGCTGCGCCTTGGTTAAGCAATCTGCAAGCATGTGCTTTGTGCTGCAATGCTGCAGCACAACCTGTCCCCTCTCCACCATGTCGCACGCATAGTGGTAGCGCATGTCAATGTGCTTCATCCTCCTGTGCTGCGTCGGGTTGTTGGTCAGCAAGATGGAGCCGGTGTTGTCCTCTTGAACCACCGTAGTCTCCTGCTACGGCACGTCCAGCTCCCTTAGCAACCTGCGGAGCCACACCGCTTCCTTGACCGCCTCGGCCAGTGCGATATACTCCGCCTCCACTGTGGAGGTGGCAACGCAGTCCTGCATCCTGCTGCACCACGAGACCGTTGCACCTGCAAGGAAGAACACATAGCCAGAAGTGGACTTCCTCTTGTCCACATCGCCGGCGTAGTTCGTGTCAGTGTAGCAGACCAGCCGCAAGGGGTCTGACCTCCCCTTTCCATCGTACTTCGGGCGCGCATGTCGCGTTGCCTGCAAGTACCGGAGGATGCGCTTCACTGCCTGCCAGTGTAGTGGCCCAGGGTTGGCCACATACCTACTCACCTGACCCGCTGCGTAGGCCAAGTCCGGCCGAGTCTCCACCATGACATACATCAGGCTGCCCACCACCGACTGGTAGGGCACCTCCGCCACGTCCTCCTCATCCTCTTTGGTTTACGGCGCCATCGCCGCACTCAGCTCACAACTTGTGGAGAACGGACTGCCCACTGGTTTGCAGTCCTCCATGCCGTACCACTTCAGGACCTTGGCTGCATACTTCGCCTACCCCAACTCAAGCGTGCACGCCCTCTGGTTCCACGTGATGCTCACCCCGAGGTAGTCCTCCAGCTCCCCCATATCCTTCATCTTAAATCTGCTGCTCAGCTGCTCCTTGAGCTGCTGCAAAGCCACCAGATCTGATGAACACAGGATCAGATCGTCCACGTAGAGTGCGACAATCTGATGGAGTCCCTTGTTGCGCCGCACGTACACGCTGTGGTCTGACTCACAGCGCTTGAAGCCGAGCTCCGCCATGTAGCCGTCCATCTGTTGGTACCAGCACCTGGGCGCCTGTTTTAGCCCNACTCAGCTCACAACTTGTGGAGAACGGACTGCCCACTGGTTTGCAGTCCTCCATGCCGTACCACTTCAGGACCTCGGCTTCATACTTCGCCTACCCCAACTCAAGCGTGCACGCCCTCTGGTTCCGCGTGATGCTCACCCCGAGGTAGTACTCCAGCTCCCCCATATCCGTCATCTTAAATCTGCTGCTCAGTTGCTCCTTGAGCTGTTGCAAAGCCACCAGATCTGATGAACACAGGACCAGGTCGTCCACGTAGAGTGCGACAATCTGATGGAGTCCCTTGTTGCGCCGCACGTACACGCTGTGGTCTGACTCACAGCGCTTGAAGCCGAGCTCCGCCATGTAGCCGTCCATCTGTTGGTACCAGCACCTGGGCGCCTGTTTTAGCCCATATAAGGCCTTCCGCAGCTTGCACACCTTGCCCTGCGGCGCATCCACCCCCCCCGGGCACCTCAAGGTAGATCTCCTTGTCGATGATGCCGTTCAGGAATGCCGTCTTTACATCCATTTGGTGGATCTCCATGGCCTTTGCGGCTGCCACCGCGAGGATCATCCGGATGCTAGTGAACTTGGTGACGGGCGTGAACGTCTCATCGTAGTGTTCGCCTTTCCGCTGCCCGTACCCCTTTGCCACTAGCCGTTCCTTATATTTCTCCACCTTGCTGTCCTTGGTGAGCTTCACCTTGAACACCCACTTGGAGCTGATCACCTTCGCCCCCTTAGGCCGATCCACCAACCCCCAAGTGCCGTTCTCAGCAAGGGACGCAAGTTCAGATTTTATTGCTTCGCCCCACTGCTACCCGTCGGGCCGTGCAAGTGCCTCTTGCACGGTTGTCGGCTCCGTTGCGGCTGCCATCATGTACCGTGCCATGCCAACCCAGCGGCCCGTGCTCGCGTCATACCGCTTTGTCGCATTCCGCTGCCTCCGGCTGCGACGCGGCGACCTTGGCGATGCTAGCTGCTGGTCCTGCTGCTGCCTTGCTGCAACGTTGTCCTCGGCCACGGACTCTCCCGCGTCAGCTGCTGCATTCTGTGCTCCAGCCGCACCTGCACCTGTTGCATTGCCCTGCTGCGCTCCAGCATTGTCATCCTCCAAAGACCCGTCATCGACCTCTGCAGACGCCGACTCCTCCTCACGCTCAAGGAACCACTCCCCCTGCTTTGGAGAGTGCGCTGCATCGATGTTGTTGCTATTGCAGTAGCTTTGCTGCTCATCAAACGTGACGTCGCGGCTGGTGATGACATCCTGCGTCTGTGGATCAAAGAGCCGGTACGCCTTGAGCGCACTCTCGTACCTGACGAACGCGTACGCCTTTGCACGCGGGTCCAGTTTGGAGTCTTTTCTTTGCGCGGCCTGCACCAACACGTGCGCCTTGCACCCGAACACCTTCAGGTGCGCCACGCTTGGTTTGTGCCCGCTCCAAGCCTCTTGCGGCGTCTTCCAGCCGCCTTTCCCTTTCCGCACTGCTGTTGGGGTGAGGTTGGTGATGTAGGACGCCGTACTCACAGCCTTGGCCCACAGGCGCCGTGGAAGTTTATCATCCACGAGCATCGTCCGTGCCATGGTGAGTAGCGTCTGGTTCACACGCTCCGCCACATCATTTGACTGAGGCGTGTACGGAGTGGTCGGCTGCCACTCAATCCCCTGCTCCTTCAGCCACCATCCGCAGCCCACGTACTCGCCCCCATTGTCGCTGCGTAGCGCTCTGACCTTTCGGCCAGTCTGCCTCTCCACTGCTGCAACGTACTTCTTCAGCCGGTCCAGCACATCGCTCTTCCGCTTCATGAAGTAGACGTAGAGTTTTCTGCTGCAATCGTCGACGAAGGTGACAAAGTACCGCGTGCCCCTAATGGACGGCGTCTTGATCGGTCCGCACACATCACTGTGCATGACCTCGAGCAGGTTCTTGGCCCGCCGCTGTCCGTCTTCAAACGGCTTGCGTTTTGCATTGCCCACGATGCAAGGCTCACACTTGTGCTCTACGAAATCTGCTGCTGCGTCAGCTGCACCGGTGATGTTGAGGCCGCGAACCATGTCGCGCTTCGCTATCTCTTGCATGACTGCGGGCGACGAGTGCCCCAGCCGCCGATGCCACAGCTGCAGGTCTGCTCCCCCGCCTGTAGCGAGGTTGACAACGCGTGCTGGCGGGTCTGCCACGTCTGTTGCCGAAGGGATGACCTTGGTCTCAACAAGGTAGAGGCCTCCTTTGCGCTTCACCTCGAGCACAACCTCGCCGCCGTCGTCCATCCGCACAACTGCACGTTTCCTGCGAAAGAGCACTTCATACCCCTTTTCTGTCAAGCGGCTAACACTCAAAATGTCAGCCAGGCTGGGGACATGTTGCACATTTTGGATAATACATTGTGCCCTTTTACCACCAACCACCACCTCTATGTCCACGTCACCTTGGCCGGCCGCAGGTTTGACCTTATCGTTGGCGGTCACCATGGACTTTGCAGACTTGGTGTAATTGATGAACCCCACCTTCTTGACTTGGGTATGCTCCTCCGCACCTGAGTCGAGGCACCGTCGGTTGGCCCCCTTCAGGTCGTGGTTCCTTGTGCCGTTGAGGAGTGCCTTCTTGCCTTTGGCGCCTTCGCCGCCGGCCTGCGCCTCCTCTGGGTACTCCTTGGCCCAATGGCCCTCCTTGCCACAGTTATGGCATGCACCCTTCTTGGCGCCATTCTTGCCGCCGCCCTTACCGCCGCCTTGCTTGCCGCAGCTGCTGCCACCCTGCGTTTTGGTGACCAGGGCAGTTGAGGATGATGAGGTCTCGCCACTGCTCTGACGGTGCACCTCATTGCGGATGTATTCAGCGACTGCACCGTAGGTGAGTTTATTCTCCTCCCAACCTCCTAGCACGGTGATGAGAGGGCTCCAACTGTCGGGTAGAGCCACGAGGAGCGCCATCGCCTGCATCTTTGTGTCAATCTTCCACCCCACATCATTGCATTGTGAGGCAAGAGACTTGATGTGCTGCATGGCAGAAATGACATCCTCACCCTCTTCGATCCTCACCGTCAAGAGTCGCTTCATTGCGAATATCTTGTTGGCTATGGATGTTGATTGGTGAATGTATGAGAGCTTCTTCCACGCATCGGCTGCCAGGTCGCAGCCGTGGATGTAGCCCCACGGAGATTGATGCAGCACTGACAAGAGAAGTATCAGCGCCTCCGTGTTCTTCTTCGCGAAGGCCGTCTCCTCCTCGTTCGTTGCACTTTCATCTTGAACCTCCGTGCCCTTCATAAGCTCCAGCAGTCCCTTGTGCGTGAGGTAGATCTCAAAATGCCACCGCCACAGCCCAAATCCAGGGCCGCCCATGTACTTTTGGATGGGCGAGGACTCTGACTTCTGTGCCATGTTGAACTTCTGCGAATGACAGTCTCAGAATGCGACGGCGACGTCGCCCGGAGCGACACTCCTGTGTGTGCGGAAGCCGTGAACGTCTTGGTAGGCAGGTCAGGGCCGTGGGCCCATAACCCTTTGTCAGGAATGCTGTCCTGGCGTGCCCTGAACTGCCTGAGTGTGCACGGCTTCTTAGTGCAAAGAGACTTCCAAGAGAGGTGTGTGCTTTGGGTCACCACAACACCAAGTGAGCATAATTCTGGTTGCGGAGTGCTGTGAACTGGTTGTGGAGTGGTGCGAACTGGTTACAGAGTGGCGAGAACTGGTTGCGGGGTTGTGCGAACTGGTTGCGCAGTGGTGCCAACTGGTTGCATAGTGGTGAGAACTGGTTGCGGAGTGGTGCACACTCGTTGCGGAGTGGTGCGAACTGGTTGCAGAGTGGCGAGAACTGGTTGCGGGGTTGTGCGAACTGGTTGCGCAGTGGTGCCAACTGGTTGCATAGTGGTGCGAACTGGTTGCGGAGTGCTGTGAACTGGTTGTGGAGTGGTGCGAAGTGGTTACAGAGTGGCGAGAACTGGTTGCGGGGTTGTGCGAACTGGTTGCGCAGTGGTGCGAACTGGTTGCGGAGTGGTGCGAACTGGTTGCAGAGTGGCGAGAACTGGTTGCGGGGTTGTGCGAACTGGTTGCGCAGTGGTGCCAACTGGTTGCATAGTGGTGAGAACTGGTTGCGGAGTGGTGCACACTCGTTGCGGAGTGGTGCGAACTGGTTGCGAAGTGGTGCGAAGTGGTTGCGGGGTGGTGCGAACTGGTTGCGAACTGGTCTGAACTGGTTGCGGAGTGGTGAGACCTGGTTGCGGAGTGGTGCGCACTGGTCGCGGAGTGGTGTGAACTGGTTGCGGACTGGTGCGAACTGGTCGCGGAGTGGTGCGAACGGGTTGCGAATGGTGTGATCTGGTTGCAGAGTTGTACGAACAGGTTGCGGAGTGGTGTGAGCTGGTTTCCGAGTGGTGCGATCTGGTTGTGGAGTGGTGGGAACTGGTTCAGAGTGGTGCAAACTGGCTGCGGAGTGGTGCGAACTGATTGCGGAGTGGTGCGAACTGGTTGCAGAGTGGTGCGAACTGATTGCGGTGTGGTGCGAACAGGCAGCGGAGGGGTGCAAACTGGTTGCCGGGTTGTGCGAACTGGTTGCAGAGCGGAGCCAACTGGTTGCGGAGTGGTACGATTTGGTTGTGGAGTGGTGCGAACTGGTTGTTGAGTGGTATGAAGTGCGAACTGGTTGCGGGGTGGTGCGAACTGGTTGCGGAGTGGTGCGAACTGGTTGCTGAGTGGTGCGAACTGGTTGCCGAGTGGTGCAAACGGGTTGCAGAGTAGTGCGAACTGGTTGCGGAGTGGTGTGAACTGGTTGCGGGGTGGTGGGAACTGGTTGCGGAGTGGTGCGAACTGGTTGCGAAGTGGTGCGAACTGGTTGCGGAGTGGTACGAACTGGTTGCGGAGTGGTGCGAACTGGTTGCGGGGTGGTGCGAACTGGTTGCGGAGTGGTGCGAACTGGTTGCGGAGTTGTCCGAACTGGTTGCGGAGTGGTGCAAACTAGCTGCGGAGTGGCGCGAACTGGTTGCGGAGTGGTGTGAACTGGTTGCGGAGTGGTGGGAACTGGTTGCGGAGTGGTGCGAACTGGTTGTGAAGTGGTGTGAACTGGTAGCGGAGTGGTACGAACTGGTTGCGGAATGGTACGAGCTGGTTGCGGAGAGGTGCGAACTGGTTTTAGAGTGGTCCGAACTAGTTGCGGAGTGGTGCGAACTGTTGCACAGTGCTGCAAACTGGTTGCGGAATGATGCAAACTGGCTGCGGAGTGGTGCGAACTGGTTGCGGAGTGCTGTGAACTGGTTGTGGAGTGGTGCGAACTGGTTACAGAGTGGCGAGAACTGGTTGCGGGGTTGTGCGAACTGGTTGCGCAGTGGTGCCAACTGGTTGCATAGTGGTGAGAACTGGTTGCGGAGTGGTGCACACTCGTTGCGGAGTGGTGCGAACTGGTTGCTTAGTGGTGCGAAGTGGTTGCGGGGTGGTGCGAACTGGTTGCGGACTGGTGCGAACTGGTTGCGGAGTGGTGAGACCTGGTTGCGGAGTGGTGCGCACTGGTCACGGAGTGGTGCAAACTGGTTGCGGACTGGTGCGAACTGGTCGCGGAGAGGTGCGAACGGGTTGCGGAGTGGTGTGATCTGGTTGCAGAGTGGTAAGAACAGGTTGCGGAGTGGTGTGAACTGGTTGCCGAGTGGTGCGATCTGGTTGTGGAGTGGTGGGAACTGGTTCAGAGTGGTGCAAACTGGCTGCGGAGTGGTGCGAACTGATTGCGGAGTAGTGCGAACTGGTTGCAGAGTGGTGCCAACTGATTGCGGTGTGGTGCGAACTGGCAGCGGAGTGGTGCAAACTGGTTGCCGGGTGGTGCGAACTGGTTGCAGAGCGGTGCCAACTGGTTGCGGACTGGTGAGAACTGGTAGCGGAGTGGTGCGATTTGGTTGAGGAGTGGTGCGAACTGGTTGTGGAGTGGTATGAAGTGCGAACTGGTTGCGAGGTGGTGCGAACTGGTTGTGGAGTGGTGCGAACTGGTTGCCGAGTGGTGCAAACGGGTTGCAGAGTAGTGCGAACTGGTTGCGAAGTGGTGCGAACTGGTTTCGGAGTGGTGCGAATGGGCTGTGGAGTGGTGCGAACTGGTTGCCGAGTGGTGCAAACGGGTTGCAGAGTAGTGCGAACTGGTTGCGAAGTGGTGCGAACTGGTTTCGGAGTGGTGCGAATGGGCTGTGGAGTGGTGCGAACTGGTTGCGGAGTGGTGCGAGCTGGTTGTGGAGTGGTGCAAACTGGTTGCGGAGTGGTGCGAACGGGTTGCGGAGCGGTGAAAACCGGTTGCGAAGTGGTGGAAATTGGTTGCGGGGTGGTGCGAACTGGTTGCGATCTGGTTGCGGAGTGGTGCAAAGTGGTTGCGGAGTGGTCCGAACAGGTTGCGGAGTGGTGCGAACTGGTTGCGGAGTGGTGCGAACTGGTCGCGGAGTGGTGCGCACTCGTTGCGGAGTGGTGCATATTGGTCGCAGAGTGGTGCAAACTGGTTGCGGAGTGGTTCGTACTGGTTACGGAGTTGTGCGAACTGGTTGTGGAGTGGTGCCAACTAGCTGCGGAGTGGTGAGAACTGGTTGCGGAGTGGCGCGAACTCGTTGCGGAGTAGTGCGAACTGGTTGCGGAGTGGTACTAACTGGTT
This sequence comes from Penium margaritaceum, assembly GCA_023375785.1. Classification (NCBI taxonomy): domain Eukaryota; kingdom Viridiplantae; phylum Streptophyta; class Zygnematophyceae; order Desmidiales; family Peniaceae; genus Penium; species Penium margaritaceum. The sequence continues at coordinate 15,677 of SZWC01015091.1, forward strand.
GCGGAGTGGTGGGAACTGGCTGCAGAGTGGTGGGAACTGGCTGCAGAGTGGTGCGAACTGGTTACAGAGTGGTGCGAACTGGTTGCAGAGTGGTGCAAACTGGTTGCGGAGTGATGTGAACTGGTTGCAAAGTGGTTGGATCTGGTTGGGGAGTGGTGCAAACTTGTTTCGGAGTGGTGCGTACTGGTTGCGGAGTGGTGTGAACTGGTTGCGGAGTGGTGCAACTGGTTGCGGAGTGGTGCAAGCTAGTTGCGGCGTGGTGCAAACTGGTTGCGGAGCAGTGCGAACTGGTTGAGGAGTGGTGCAAACTGGCTGCGGAGTGGTGCGAACTGGTTTCGGAGTGGTGCCAACTTGTTGCGGATTGGTGCAAACTGGTTGCGGAGTGGTGCGAACTGGTTGTGGAGTGGTGCGATGTGGTAGCGGAGTGGTGCAAAATGGTTGCGGAGTGGTGCAAACTGGTTGCGGAGTGGTGCAAACTGGCTGCGGAGTGGTGCGAACTGGTTGCGGAGCAGTGCGAACTGGTTGAGGAGTGGTGCAAACTGGCTGCGGAGTGGTGCGAACTGGTTGCGGAGTGGTGCAAACTGGTTGCGGAGTGGTGCGAACTGGTTGCGGAGTGGTGCGAACTAGCTGCGGAGTGATGCGAACTGGTTGCGGAGTGGTGCGAACCGGATGTGGAGTGGTGCGAACTGCTTGCGGAGTGGTGCGAACTGGTTTAGAGCGGTGCAAAATGGTTGCGCAGTGGTGCAAACTGGTTGCGGAGTGGTGCGCACTGGTTCCGGAGTGGTGCGCACTGGTTGCGGAGCGGTGCGGCTCCACTTCATCTTATAATCTTGGGAGTCCTCCTATGTTAGGTGGGGGACGTGCTTCTTCTGCTGATCCTTGGATGTTGCCATGGAGAACAGACCGGGGACCAGGGCTGCTGTCGGCAGATCTTGCTGGTCGATACGTGGTGTCGGGGGTCTGTTGTTGTTGGACGTGGTGTGTTTGGACGGCCGGATGGTCAGACCAGAGGAGTCTGATTGGTTGTGCCTTCTGAGTCGTTTGGTGAGCAGAACGGGGGAGGCGAACCGGGATCCGCCTGGCTTTTCCTTTTCCCGTTGGGTGGGCATTCCGGGGAGAGTTGGGTTGCACCAGGACGACCCTAGTTGAGCCGTGTGGTTCTTGATGAAGATTCCGACAGGAACTGGTTGCGGAGTGGTGCGAACTGGTTACCGAATGGTGCCAACTGGTTGCGGAGTAGTGCAAACTGGTTGCGGAGTGGTGCGAACTGGTTGAAGAGTGGTACGAACTGGTTGCGCAGTGGTGCGAACTGGTTGCGGAGTGGTGCAAACTGGTTTCGGAGTGGTGCAAACTGGTTGCGGAGTGATGCGAACCGGTTGCGGAGGGGTGCGAGCTGGTTGAGGAGTGGTGCGAACTGGTGGCGGAGTGGTGCGAACTGGTTGCGGAGTGGTGCGAACTGGTTGCGGAATGGTGCAAACGGGTTGCGGAGTGGTGCGAACTGATTGTGGAGTGGTGCAAACTGGTTGTGGAGTGGTACGAACTGGTTGCGGAGTGGTGCCAACTTGTTGCAGAGGGGTGCAAACTGGTTGCCGAGTGGTGCGAACTGGTTGCGGAGTGGTGTGAACTGGTTGCGGAGTGGTACGAACTGGTTGCGGAGTGGTGCCAACTTGTTGCAGAGGGGTGCAAACTGGTTGCCGAGTGGTGCGAACTGGTTGCGGAGTGGTGTGAACTGGTTGCGGAGTGGTACGAACTGGTTGCGGAGTGGTGCCAACTTGTTGCAGAGGGGTGCAAACTGGTTGCCGAGTGGTGCGAACTGGTTGCGGAGTGGTGTGAACTGGTTGCGGAGTGGTACGAACTGGTTGCGGAGTGGTGCCAACTTGTTGCAGAGGGGTGCAAACTGGTTGCCGAGTGGTGCGAACTGGTTGCGGAGTGGTGTGAACTGGTTGCGGAGTGGTACGAACTGGTTGCGGAGTGGTGCCAACTTGTTGCAGAGGGGTGCAAACTGGTTGCCGAGTGGTGCGAACTGGTTGCGGAGTGGTGTGAACTGGTTGCGGAGTGGTACGAACTGGTTGCGGAGTGGTGCCAACTTGTTGCAGAGGGGTGCAAACTGGTTGCCGAGTGGTGCGAACTGGTTGCGGAGTGGTGTGAACTGGTTGCGGAGTGGTGCAAACTGCTTGCGGAGTGATGAGACCTGGTTGCGGAGTGGTGCGAACTGGTTGCGGAGTGGTGCCAACTGGTTGGGAGTGGTGTGAACTGGTTGCGGAGCGGTACGAACTGGTTGCGGAGTGGTGCCAACTTGTTGCAGAGTGGTGCAAACTGGTTGCCGAGTGGTGCGAACTGGTTGCAGAGTGGTGTGAACTGGTTGCGGAGTGGTTCGGACTGGTTGCGAAGTTGTGTGAACTGGTTGCGGAGTGATGCGAACTGGTTGCGGAGTGGTGCGAACCAGACGCGGACTGGTGTGAACTGCTTGCAGAGTCGTGCGAACTGGTTCAGAACGGTACAAACTGGTTGCGCAGTGGTGCAAACTAGTTGCATAGCGGTGCCAACTGGTTGCGGAGTGGTGCGAACTGGTTGCCGTGTGGTGCGAACTGGTAGCGGTGTGGTGCACACTGCTTGCGGAGTGGTGCGAACTGGTTGCGGAGTGGTGCGAACTGGTTGCAGAGTGGTGCCGAGTGGTAGCGGAGTGGTGATATTTGGCTGCAAAGGGGTGCGAACTGGTTGCGGAGTAGTATGCATTGGTTGTGGAGTGGTGCAAACTGGTTGCGGAGTGGTGCAAACGGGTTGTGGAGTGGTCATCTGGTTGCGGAGTGATTGGCACTGGTTGCTGAGTGGTTCGCACTGGTTGCACAGTGGCGCAAACTGGTTGCAAAGTGGTTCGTACTCGTTGCGGAGTTGTGCGAACTAGTTGTGCAGTGGTGCGAACTGGCTGCGGAGTGGCGCGAACTGGTTGCGGAGTGGTGCGAACTGGTTGCGGAGTGGTGCGAACTGGTTTCAGAGTGGTGCGAACTGGTTGCCAAGTGGTGCAAACCGGTTGCAGAGTGGTGCGAGCTGGTTGAGGAGTGGTGCGAACTGGTGGCCGACTGGTGCGAACTGGTTGCAGAGTGGTCGAACTGGTTGCGGAGTGGGGCGAACTGGTTGCGGAGTGGTGTGAACTGGTTGCGGAGTGGTGGGAACTGGTTGCGGAGTGGTGCAAACAGGTTATGGAGTGGTGCGAACTGGTTGCGGAGTTGTGCAAACTGGTTGCAGAGTGGTGCGAACTGGTTGCGGAGTGGTACGAACTGGTTGCGGAGTGGTGCGAACTGGTTGTGGAGTGGTGCAAACTGGCTGCGGAGTGGTGCAAACTGGTTGCGGAGTGGTGCAAACTGGCTGCGGAGTGGTGCAAACTGGTTGCGGAGTGGTGCAAACTGGCTGCGGAGTGGTGCAAACTGGTTGCGGAGTGGTGCAAACTGGCTGCGGAGTGGTGCAAACTGGTTGCGGAGTGGTGCAAACTGGCTGCGGAGTGGTGCAAACTGGTTGCGGAGTGGTGCAAACTGGCTGCGGAGTGGTGCAAACTGGTTGCGGAGTGGTGCAAACTGGCTGCGGAGTGGTGCAAACTGGTTGCGGAGTGGTGCAAACTGGCTGCGGAGTGGTGCAAACTGGTTGCGGAGTGGTGCAAACTGGCTGCGGAGTGGTGCAAACTGGTTGCGGAGTGGTGCAAACTGGCTGCGGAGTGGTGCAAACTGGTTGCGGAGTGGTGCAAACTGGCTGCGGAGTGGTGCAAACTGGTTGCGGAGTGGTGCAAACTGGCTGCGGAGTGGTGCAAACTGGTTGCGGAGTGGTGCAAACTGGCTGCGGAGTGGTGCAAACTGGTTGCGGAGTGGTGCAAACTGGCTGCGGAGTGGTGCAAACTGGTTGCGGAGTGGTGCAAACTGGCTGCGGAGTGGTGCAAACTGGTTGCGGAGTGGTGCAAACTGGCTGCGGAGTGGTGCAAACTGGTTGCGGAGTGGTGCAAACTGGCTGCGGAGTGGTGCAAACTGGTTGCGGAGTGGTGCAAACTGGCTGCGGAGTGGTGCAAACTGGTTGCGGAGTGGTGCAAACTGGCTGCGGAGTGGTGCAAACTGGTTGCGGAGTGGTGCAAACTGGCTGCGGAGTGGTGCAAACTGGTTGCGGAGTGGTGCAAACTGGCTGCGGAGTGGTGCAAACTGGTTGCGGAGTGGTGCAAACTGGCTGCGGAGTGGTGCAAACTGGTTGCGGAGTGGTGCAAACTGGCTGCGGAGTGGTGCGAACTGGTTGCGGAGTGGTGTGAACCGGTTGCGGAGTGGTGCGAACTTGTTGCGGAGTGGTGCGAACTGGTTGCGGAGTGGTGCGAAATGGTTGCGTAGTGGTGCAAACTGGTTGTGGAGTGATGAAAACTGGCTGCGGAGTGGTGCAAACTGGTTGCGGAGTGGTGCAAACTGGTTGCCGAGTGGTGTGAACTGGTTGCGGAGCGGTACAAACTGGTTGCGGATTGGTACGAACTGGTTGCGGATTGGTTGTGGATTGGTGCAAACTGGATGCGGAGGGGAGCAAACTGGTTGCGGACTGGTGCGAACTGGTTGCCGAGTGGTGCGAACTGGTTGCGGAGTGGTGCGAACGGGTTGTGGTGTGGTGCAAACTAATTGCAGAGTGGTGCGAACTGGTTGTGAAGTGATGCGAACTGGTTACGGATTGGTGTGAACTGGTTGCTGAGTGGTGCGAACTGGTTGCGGAGTGGTGCTGACTGGTTGCGGAGTGGTGCAATCTGGTTGCGGAGTGGTGCAAACTGGTTGCAGAGTGTTGCGAACTGGTTGCGGAGTGGTGCGAACTGATTGCGGAGTGGTGCAAACTGGTTGAGAAGTGGTGCAAATGGGTTGCGGAGTGGTGCGAACTGGTTGCGGAGTGGTGGGAAGTGGCTGCGGAGTAGTGCGAACTGGTTGCGGAGTGGTGCGAACTGGTTACGGACTTGTATAGACTTGTTGCAAAATGGTTCAAACAGGTTGTGGACTGGTGCGAACTGGTTGCGGAGTGGTGCGAACTAGCTGCAGAGTTGTGGGGACTGGTTAAGGGATGGTGCGAACTGGTTGCGGAGTGGTGCGAACTGGTCGCTGAGTGGTGCGAGCTGGTCGCGGAGTGGTTAGAACTTGTCGCGGAGTGGTGCGAATTGGTCGTGGAGTGGTGCGAACTGGTTGCGGAGTGGTGCGTTTGGGTTGCGGAGTGGTGCACATGGGCTGCGAAGGGGTGCAAATTGGTTGCGGAGTGGTGCGAACTGGTTGCGGAGTGGTGTGAACTGGTTGCAGAGTGGTGGGAACAGGTTGCGGAGTGATGTGAACTGGTTGCGGAGTGGTGCAAGCTGATTGCGGAGTGGTGCGAACTGGTTGCGGATAGGTGCGAACTGGTTGCCGAGTGGTTCGAACTGGTTACGGGGTGGTGCGAACTGGTTGCAGGTTGGTGCGATCTGGTTGTGGAGTGGTGGGAACTGGTTGCCGAGTGGTGCGAACTAGTTGCGGAGTGGTGAGAACTGGTTGCGGAGATGTGCGAACTGGTTGCCGAGCGGTGCGAACTGTTTGCGGAGTGGTGAGAACTGGTTGCGGAGTTGTTCGAACTGGTTCCGGAGTGGTGCGAACTGGTCGCGGAGTGGTGCGAACTGGTTGCGGAGTGGGGCGAACTGGTTGCGGAGTGGTGCGAACTGGTTGCGGAGTGGTGCGAACGGGTTGCGGAGTGGTGCGAACTGGTTGCGGAGTGGTGCGAACTGGTTGCGGACTTGTATAGACTTGTTGCAAAATGGTTCAAACAGGTTGTGGACTGGTGCGAACTGGTTGCGGAGTGGTGCGAACTGGTTGCAGAGTTGTGGGGACTGGTTAAGGGATGGTGCAAACTGGTTGCGGAGTGGTGCGAACTGGTCGCTGAGTGGTGTGCGCTGGTCGCGGAGTGGTTAGAACTTGTCGCGGAGTGGTGCGAATTGGTCGTGGATTGGTGCGAACTGGTTGCGGAGTGGTGCGTTTGGGTTGCGGAGTGGTGCACACGGGCTGCGAAGGGGTGCAAATTGGTTGCGGAGTGGTGCGAACTTGTTGCGGAGTGGTGTGAACTGGTTGCAGAGTGGTGGGAACAGGTTGCGGAGTGGTGTGAACTGGTTGCGGAGTGGTGCAAGCTGATTGCGGAGTGGTGCGAACTGGTTGCGGATAGGTGCGAACTGGTTGCGGAGTGGTTCGAACTGGTTACGGGGTGGTGCGAACTGGTTGCAGGTTGGTGCGATCTGGTTGTGGAGTCGTGGGAACTGGTTGCCGAGTGGTGCGAACTGGTTGCGGAGTAGTGAGAACTGGTTGCGGAGATGTGCGAACTGGTTGCCGAGTGGTGCGAACTGGTTGCGGAGTGGTGAGAACTGGTTGCAGAGTTGTGCGAACTGGTTCCGGAGTGGTGCGAACTGGTCGCGGAGTGGTGCGAACTGGTTGCGGAGTGGTGTGAACTGGATGCGGAGTGGTATGAACAGGTTTCGGAGTGGTGTGAACTGGTTGCGCAGTGGTGCAAACCTGTTGCGGAGTGGTGCGAACTGGTTGTAGAGTGGTGCAAACTGGTTGCGGAGTGGTGCTTACTGTTCTCTCTACTTGCTATTTGATAACTAGTGTTCCCGACCCATGGTTTCCCCCACTGACCATTTGTGACTCGTGTTATGAGTTTTCAACGCTGACCACACACTGTGAAATCCGTTTGGTCATGGTTTGTGACATATGCCTGCGTTGGTTTGTCACTGTACATGGTTACCACGTCGTGTCATTGTGTATCGAAGGTCTTTCTGCTTTCTTGTTGACAGCTAGTGTTCCCAAACTATTGTTAGGCCCCTCTGACTCTCTGTGACTCGTGTTGTGAGTTGTAAATGTTGACCACAAGAAGTGAAATTCTTTGTTCATGGTCAGTGACATATGCATACTTTAGTTGGTCAGTGTGCATTGTAGCCACACTGTGCTACTATATATTGAAGGTATTTGTACTTGCTAGTTGATAAGTAGTATTCACAAACCATTATCTTCCACCCTGACCATTTGTGACTCGTGTTATGAGTTGTCAAAGTTTACCACACTTAGTGACATTATTTGGTCATGGTCATTGACATATGCCTACTTTGGTTGGTCATCGTGCATGGTATCCACACCGTGCCATAACGTATTGAAGGTCCTTGTGCTTGCTATTTGATACTTGGTGTTCCCAAACCATTGTTTCCCCCTCTGACGATTTGTGACTCATATTATGAGTTGTCAACGTTGACCACACACATCGATTTCTTCTGTCAAACGTAGTACATATGCTTACTTTGGTCGGTCATTGTGCATGGTAACCACACTGTGCTTATACTGATTGAAGGTCGTTTTACTTGCTAGTTGAGAACTGATATTCACAGACCATTGTTTCCCCCTCTGACTGTTTGTGACCCATGTTATGATTGGAGAATGTTGACCACCCATATTGAAATTCTTTCATCATGGTCGGTGACATATGCCTAGTTTGGTTGTTTGGTGTGCATAGTAGCCACACCGTGCCACTACGTATTGAAGTTCTTTGTCCTTTCCGGTCGATACATAGGGTTCCCAATTCCTTTGTCTCTCCCTCGGATCATTTGTAACTCCTGTTATGGTCACTGTGCACTGAAGCCACATTGTGCCACTACATATTGAAGGTATTTGTACTTGCTAGTAGATAACTAGTATTCACAAACCATTACCTTCCACCGTGACCATTTGTGACTCGTGTTGTGCGTTGTCAAAGTTTACCACACTTAGTGATATTATTTTATTATGGTCAGTGACATATGCCTACTTTGGTTGGTCATCGTGCATGGTCCCCACAACGTGCCACAATGTATTGAAGCCCCTTGTGCTTGCTATGTGATACTTGGTGTTCCCAAACCATTGTTTCCCCCTCTGACCATTTGTGACTCGTATTATGAGTTGTCAACGTGGAACACACACAGCGGATTTCTTTGGTCAAAGGCAGTTAAAATGCCTACTTTGGTTGGTCGTTGTGCATGGTAGCCACACTGCGCTACTACTGACTAAAGGTCGTTGTACTTGGTAGTTGAGAACTGATATTCTCATAGCATTGTTTCCTCTCCTGACCGTTTGTGACTCGTGTTATGGTTGGTCAACGTTGACCACCCATATTGAAATTTTGTGGTCATGATTAGTGACATATGCCTAGTTTGGTTGTTTGGTGTGCATATTAGCCACACCGTGCCACTACTTATTGAAGGTCTTTTTCCTTTCTAGTCAATACATAGGCTTCCCAAACCATTGTATCTCCCTCTGACCATTTGTGACTCGTGTTATGGTTGGTCAACGTTGACCACCCATATTGAAATTATGTTGTCATGATCAGTGACATATGCCTAGTTTGGTTGTTTGGTGTGCATATTAGCCACACCGTGCCACTACGTGTTGAACTTCTTTTTCCTTTCTAATCAATACATAGGCTTCCCAAACCATTGTCTCTCCCTCTGACCATTTGTGACTCGTGTTATGAGTTGTCAATGTTGACCACACATAGTGGACTTATTCGGTCGTAGTCAGTGACGTATGCATCCTTTGGTTGGTCACTGTGCATGCTAGCCATACCGTGCCACTGCTTGTTGGAGGTCTTTGTACTTCCTAGTTGATAACTAGTGTTCCCAATCCATTGTTTTCCCCTCTGACCATTTGTGACTCTTGTTATGCGTTTTCAACGCTGACCACATCAAGTTAAATTCTTTCGTCATGTTCAGTGACATATGCATTATTTGGTTGGTCAATGTGCATTGAAGCCACATTGTGCCACTACATATTGAAGGTATTTGTACTTGCTAGTAGATAACTAGTATTCACAAACCATTACCTTCCACCCTGACCATTTGTGACTCGTGTTGTGAGTTGTCAAAGTTTACCACACTTGGTGACATTATTTGGTCATGGTCAGTGACATATGCCTACTATGGTTGGTCATCGTGCATGGTTTCCACGCTTTGCCACAACGTATTGAAGCCCCTTGTGCTTGCTATGTTATACTTGGTATTCCCAAACCATTGTTTCCCGCTCTGCCCATTTGTGACTCGTATTATGAGATGTCAATGTTCACCACACACAGCGGATTTCTTTGGTCAGAAGCAGTACATATGCCTACTTTGGTCGGTCATTGTGCATGGTAGCCACACCGTGCTACTACTGACATAAGGTCGTTGTACTTGGTAGTTGAGAACCGATATTCCCATAGCATTGCTCCTGTCTTGACTGTTTGTGACTCGTGTTATGGTTGGTCAACGTTGACCACCCATATTGAAATTATGTGGTTATGATCAGTGACATATGCCTAGTTTGGTTGTTTGGTGTGCATATTAGCAGCATCGTGCCATTACGTATTAAAGTTCTTTGTCCTTTCTAGTCAATACAAAGGCTTCCCAAACCATTGTCTCTCCCTTTGACCATTTGTGACTCGTGTTATGAGTTGTCAATGTTGACCACACATAGTGGACTTATTCGGTCCTAGTCGGTGACGTATGCATCCTTTGGTTGGTCACTGTCCACGCTAGACATATCGTGCCACTGCTGGTTGAAGGTCTTTGTACTTCCTAGTTGATAACTAGTGGTCCTAACCCATTGCTTTCCCCTCTGACCATTTGTGACTTGTGTTATGCGTATTCAACATTGATCACATGAAGTGAAATTCTTTCGTCATGGTCAGTGACATATGCATACTTTGGGTGGTCACTGTGCATTGAAGCCACATTGTGCCACTACAAATTGAAGGTATTTGTACTTTCTAGTAGATAAGTATAATTCAAAAACCATTACCTTCCACCCTGACCATTTGTGACTCGTGCCGTGAGTTGTCAAAGTTTACCACACTTAGTGACATTATCTGGTCATGGTCAGTGACATATGCCTAATTTGGTTGGTCATCGTGCATGGTCCCCACACCGTGCTATAACGTATTGAAGCCCCTTGTGCTTGCTATGTGATACGTGGTGTTCCCAAACCATTGTTTCCCTCTGTGGCCATTTGTGACTCGTATTATGAGTTGTCAACGTGGACTTCACACAGCGGATTTCTTTGGTGAAAGGCAGTAAATATGCTTACGTTGGTCGGTCACTGTGCATGGTAGCCACACCGCGCTACTACTGACCGAAGGTCATTGTACTTGGTAATTGAGAACCGATATTCTCATAGTATTGTTTCCTTTCCTAACCGTTTCTGACTCGTGTTATGGTTGGTCAACGTTGACCACCCATATAGAAATTCTTTGGTCATGATCAGTGACATATGCCTAGTTTGATTGTTTGGTGTGCATATTAGCCACAACGTGCCACTGCGTATTGAAGTTCTTTGTCCTTTCTAGCCAATACATGGGCTTTTCAATCCATTGTTTTCCCCTCTAACCATTTGTGACTCGTGTTATGCGTTTTCAACGTTGACTACATGAAGTGAAATTTGTTCGTCATGCTTAGTGACATATGCATACTTTGGTTTGTCACTGTGCATTGAAGCCACATTGTGCCACTACATATTGAAGGTATTTGTACTTGCTAGTAGATAACTAGTAGTCACAGACCATTACCTTCCACCCTGACCATTTGTGACTCGTGTTGTGAGTTGTCAAAGTTTACAACACCTAGTGACATTACCTGGTCATGGTCAGTGACATATGCCTACTTTGGTTGGTCATCGTGCATGGTCTCCACACCGTGCCACAATGTATTGAAGCCCCTTGTGCTTGCTATGTGATACTTGGTATTCCCAAACCATTTTTTCCCCCTCTGACCATTTGTGACTCATATTATGAGTTGTCAACGTTGACCACACACAACGGATTACTTTGGTCAAAGGCAGTACATATACCTACTTTGGTCGGTCATTGTGCATGGTAGCCACACCGTGCTACTACTGACTGAAGGTCGTTGTACTTGGCAGTTGAGAACCAATATTCCCATAGCATTGTTTCCTGTTCTGCCCGTTTGTGACTCGTGTTATGGTTGGTCAACGTTGACCACCCATATTGAAGTTTCGTGGTCATGATCAGCAACATATGCCTAGTTAGGTTGTTTGGTGTGCATATTAGCCACACCGTGCCACTACGTATTGAAGTTCTTTGTCCTTTCTAGTCAATACATAGGCTTCCCAAACCATTGTATCTCCCTCTGACCATTTGTGACTAGTGTTATGAGTTGTCAATGTTGACCACACATAGTGGACTTATTCGGTCGTAGTCAGTGACGTATGCATCCTTTGGTTGTTCACAGTGCACGCTAGCCATACCGTGCCACTGCTTGTTGAAGGTCTTTGTAATTGCTAGTTTATAACTAGTGTCCCCAATCCATTTTTTTCCCCTCTGACCATTTGTTACTCGTGTTATGCGTTTTCAACATTGACCACATACGTGAAATTTGTTCGTCGTGGTTAGTGACATATGCATCCTTTGGTTGGTCATTGTGCATTGAGGCCACATTGTGCCACTACATATTGAAGGTATTTGTACTTGCCAGTAGAAAACTAGTATTCACAAACCATTACCTTCCACCCTGACCATTTGTGACTCGTGTTGTGAGTTGTCAAAGTTTGCCACACTTGGTGACATTATTTGGTCATGGTCAGTGACATATGCCTACTTTGGTTGGTCATCATGCATGCTCTCCACACCGTGCCACAATGTATTCAAGCCCCTTGTGCTTGCTATGTGATAATTGGTGTTCCCAAACCATTGTTTCCCCCTCTGACAATTTGTGACTCGTATTATGAGTTGTCAACGTTGACCACACACAGCGGATTTCTTTGGTCAAAGGCAGTACATATGCCTACTTTGGCCGGTAATTATACATGGTAGCCACACCATGCTACTACTGAATGAAGGTCGTACTTGTTAGTTGCGAACCGATATTCCCATAGCATTGTTTCCTGTCCAAACCGTTTGTGACTCGTGTTATGGTTGGTCAACGTTGACCACCCATATTGAAATTATGTGGTCATGATCAGTGACATATGCCTAGTTTGGTTGTTTGGTGTGCATATTAGCCACACCGAGCCACTATGTATTGAACTTCTTTGTCCTTTCTAGTCAATACATAGGCTTCCCAAACCATTTCTCTCCCTCTCACCATCTGTGACTCGTGTTATGAGTTGTCAATGTTGACCACACATAGTGGACTTATTCGGTTGTAGTCAGTGACGTATGCATCATTTGGAGGATCGCTGTGCACTCTAGCCATACCGTGGCACTGCTTGTTGAAGGTATTTTTACTTCCTAGTTGATAACTAGTGTTCTCAACCCATTGTTTTCCCCTCTGACCATTTGTGATGCGTGTTATGCGTTTTCAACGTTGACCACGTGAAGAGAAATTTTTTCGTCATGGTCAGTGACATATGCATACTTTGGGTGGTCACTGTGCATTGAAACCACATTCTGCTACTACATATTGAAGGTATTTGTACTTGCTAGTGGATAACTAGTATTCACAAGCCATTACCTTCCACCCTGACCATTTGTGACTCGTGTTGTGAGTTGTCAAAGTTTACCACACTTAGTGACATTAATTGGTCATGGTCAGTGACATATGCCTACTTTGGTTGGTCATCGTGCATGGTCCCCACACCGTGCCATGATGTATTGAAGCCCTTTGTGCTTGCTATGTGATACGTGGGGCCCTAAACCATTGTTTCCCCCTCTGACCATTTGTGACTCGTATTATGATTTATCAACGTGGACCACACACAGCGGATTTCTTTGGTCAAAGGCAGTAAATATGCGTACTTTGGTCGGTCATTGTGCATGGTAGCCACACCGCGCTACTACTGACTGAAGGTCATTGTACTTGGTAGTTGAGAACCGATATTCTCATAGCATTGTTTCCTCTCCTGACCGTTTGTGGCTCGTGGTATGGTTGGTCAACGTTGACCACCCATATTGAAATTCTCTGGTCATGATCAGTGACATATGCCTATTTTGGTTGTTTGGTGTGCATATTAGCCACACCGTGCCACTACGTATTGAAGTTCTTTGTCCTTTATAGTGAATACATAGGTTTCCCAAACCATTGTATCTCCCTCTGACCATTTGTGACTCGTGTTATGAGTTGTCAATGTTGACCACACATAGTGGACTTATTCGGTCGTAGTCAGTGACGTATGCATCCTTTGGTTGGTCACTGTGCACGCTAGCCATACCGTTCCACTGCTTGTTGAAGGTATTTGAACTTGCTAGTTGATAACTAGTGTCCCCAATCCATTGTTTTCCCCTCTGACCATTTGTGACTCGTGTTATGCGTTTTCAACATTCACCACATACGTGAAACTAGTTCGTCATGGTTAGTGACATATGCATACTTTGGTTGGTCACTGTGCATTGAGGCCACATTGTGCCACTTCATATTGAAGGTATTTGTACTTGCTAGTAGATGACTAGTGTTCACAAACCATTACCTTCCACCCTGACCATTAATGACTCGTGTTGTGAGTTGTCAAAGTTTACCACACTTAGTGACTTCATTTGGTCGTGGTCAGTGACATATGCCTACTTTGGTTGGTCATCATGCATGGTCTCCACACCGTGCCACAACGTATTGAAGCCCCTTGTGCTTGCTATGTGATACTTGGTATTCCCAAACCATTGTTTCCCCCTCTGACCATTTGTGACTCGTATTATGAGTTGTCAACGTTGACCACACACAGCGGATTTCTTTGATCAAAGGCAGTACATATGCCTACTTTGGTCGGTCATTGTACATGGTAGCCACACCATGCTACTACTGACTGAAGGTCGTTGTACTTGGTAGTTGAGAACCGATATTCCCATAGCATTGTTTCCTGTCCTAACCGTTTGTGCCTCGTGTTATGGTTGGTCAACGTTGACCACCCATATTGAAATCATGTGGTCATGACCAGTGACATATGCCTAGTTTGGTTGTTTTGTGTGCATATTAGCCACACCGTGCCACTACGTATTGAAGTTCTTTGTCCTTTCTAGTCAATACATAAGCTTCCCAACCCATTTTCTTTCCCTCTGACCATTTGTGACTCGTGTTATGAGTTGTCAGTGTTGACCACACATAGTGGACCTATTCGGTCGTAGTCTGTGACGTATGCATCCTTTGGTTGGTCACTGTTCACGCTAGCTATACCGTGCCACTGCTTGTTGAAGGTCTTTGTACTTCCTAGTTCATAACTAGTGTTCCCATCCCATTTGTTTCCCCTCTGACCATTTGTGACTCGTGTTATGCGTTTTCAACGTTGACCACATGAAGTGAAATTCTTTTGTCATGGTCAGTGACATATGCATACTTTGGATGGTCACTGTGCATTGAAGCCACATTGTGCCACTACATATTGAAGGTATTTGTACTTGCTAGTAGATAACTAGTATTCACAAACCATTACCTTCCACCCTGACCATTTGTGACTCGTGTTGTGAGTTGTCAAAGTTTACCACACTTAGTGACATTATTTGGTCATGGTCACTGACATATGCCTACTTTGGTTGGTCATTGTGCATGGTCCCCACACCGGGCCACAACTTATTGAAGCCCCTTATGCTTGTTATGTGATACGTGGCGTTCGCAAACCATTGTTTCCCCCTCTGACCATTTGTGACCCTATGAGTTGTCAACGTGGACCACACACAGCGAATTTCTTTGGTCAAAGGCAGTAAATATACCTACTTTGGTCGGTCATTGTGCATGGTAGCCACACCGCGCTACTACTGACTGAAGGTCATTGTACTTGGTAGTTCAGAACATCTCATAGCATTGTTTCCTCTCCTAACCGTTTTTGACTCGTGTTATGGTTGGTCAACGTTGACCACCCATATTGAAATTCTCTGGTCATGATCAGTGACATATGCCTAGTTTGATTGTTTAGTGTGCATATTAGCCACACCGTGCCACTACGTATTGAATTTCTTTGTCCTTTATAGCCAATAAATAGGCTTCCCAATCCATTGTTTTCCCCTCTGACCATTTGTGCCTCGTGTTATGCGTTTTCAACGTTGACCACATGAAGTGAAATTTATTCGTCATGGTTAGTTACATATGCATACTTTGGTTGGTCACTGTGCATTGAAGCCACATTGTGCCACTACATATTGAGGGTATTTGTACTTGCTAGTATATAACTAGTATTCACAATCCATTACCTTCCACCCTGACCATTTCTGACTCGTGTTGTGAGTTGTCAAAGTTTACCACACTTAGTGATATTACTTGTTCATGGTCAGTGACATATGCCTACTTTGGTTGGTCATCGCGCATGGTCTCCACACCGTGCCACTACGTATTGAAGCCCCCTGTGCTTGCTATGTGATACTTGGTGTTCCCAAACCGTTGTTTCCCCATCTGACCATTTGTAACTCGTACTATGAGTTGTCAACGTTGACCACACACAGCGGATTTCTTTGGTAAAAGACAGTATGTATGCCTAGTTTGGTCGGTCATTGTGCATGGTATCCACACCGTGCTACTGCTGACTTAAGGTCGTTGTACTTGGTAGTTGAGAACTGATATTCCCATAGCATTGTTTCCTGTCCTGACCGTTTGTGACTCATGTTATGGTTGGTCAACGTTGACCACCCATATTGAAATTCTGTTGTCACGATCAGTGACATATGCCTAGTTTGGTTGTTTGGTGTGCATATTAGCCACACCGTGCCACTACGTATTGAAGTTCTTTGTCCTTTATAGTCAATACATAGGCTTCCCAAACCATTGTCTCTCCCTCTGACCATTTGTGCCTCGTGTTATGCGTTTTCAACGTTGACCACATGAAGTGAAATTCTTTTGTCATGGTCAGTGACATATGCCTACTTTGGTTGGTCATCGTGCATGGTCCCCACACCGTGCCAGGATGTTTTGAAGCACCTTGTGCTTGCTATGTGATACGTGGTGTTCCCAAACCATTTTTTTCCATTCTGACCATTTGTGACTCGTATTATGAGTTGTCGACGTAGACCACACACAGCGGATTTCTTTGGTCAAAGGCAGTACATATGCATACTTTGGATGGTCACTGTGCATTGAAGCCACATTGTGCCACTACATATTGAAGGTATTTGTACTTGCTAGTAGATAACTAGTATTCACAAACCATTACCTTCCACCCTGACCATTTGTGACTCGTGTTGTGAGTTGTCAAAGTTTACCACACTTAGTGACATTATTTGGTTATGGTCAGTGACATATACCTACTTTGGTTGGTCATCGTGCATGGTCCCCACACCGTGCCAGGATGTTTTGAAGCACCTTGTGCTTGCTATGTGATACGTGGTGTTCCCAAACCATTTTTTTCCATTCTGACCATTTGTGACTCGTATTATGAGTTGTCGACGTGGACCACACACAGCGGATTTCGTTGGTCAAAGGCAGTAAATATGCCTACTTTGGTCGGTCATTGTGCATGGTAGCCACACTGTGCTACTACTAACTGAAGGTCATTGTACTTGGTAGTTGAGAAATGATATTCTCATGGCATTGTTTCCTCTCCTGACCGTTTGTGACTCGTGTTATAGTTGGTCAACGTTGACCACCCATATTGAAATTCTCTGGTCATGATCAGTGACATATGCCTAGTTTGATTGTTTGGTGTGCATATTAGCCACACCGTGCAACTACCTATTGAAGTTCTTTGTCCTTTCTAGCCAATACATAGGCTTCCCAATCCATTGTTTTCCCCTCTGACCATTTGTGACTCGTGTTATGCGTTTTCAACGTTGACCACATGAAGTTAAATTTGTTTGTCATGGTTAGTGACATATGCATACTTTGGTTGGTCACTGTGCATTGAAGCCACATTGTACCACTACATATTGAAGGTATTTGTACTTGCTAGTAGATAACTAGTATTCAAAAACCATTACCTTCCACCATGACCATTTGTGACTCATGTTGTGAGTTGTCAAAGTTTACCACACTTAGTGACATTACTTGGTCATGGTCATTGACATATGCCTACTTTGGTTGGTCATCGTGCGTGGTCTCCACACCGTGCCACAACGTATTGAAGCCCCTTGTGCTTGCTATGTGATACTTGGTCTTCCCAAACAATTATCTCCCCCTCTTACTATTTGTGACTCGTATTATGAGTTGTTGACGTTGACCACACACAGCGGATTTCTTTGGTCAAAGGCAGTACATATGCATACTTTGGTCGGTCATTGTGCATGGTAGCCACACCGTGCTACTACTGACTTAAGGTCGTTGTACTTGGTAGTTGAGAACCGATTTTCTCATAGCATTGTTTCCTGTCCTGACCGTTTGTGACTCGTGTTATGGTTGGTCAATGTTGACCACCCATATTGAAATTCTGTGGTCATGATCAGTGACATATGCCTAGTTTGGTTGTTTGGTGTGCATATTAGCCACACCGTGCCACTACGTATTGAAGTTCTTTGTCCTCTCTAGTCAATACATAGGATTCCCAAACCATTGTATCTCCCTCTGACCATTTGTGACTCGTGTTATGCGTTTTCAACGTTGACCACATGAAGTGAAATTCTTTCATCATGATCAGTGACATATGCATACTTTGGGTGGTCACTGTGCATTGAAGCCACATTGTGCCACTACATATTGAAGGTATTTGTACTTGCTAGTAGATAACTAGTATTCAAAAACCATTACCTTCCACCCTGACCATTTGTGACTCGTGTTGTGAGTTGTCAAAGTTTACCACACTTAGTAACATTTTATGGTCATGGTCAGTGACATATGCCTACTTTGGTTGGTCATCGTGCGTGGTCCCCACACCGTGCCACAACGTATTGAAGCCCCTTGTGCTTGCTATGTGATACGTGGTGTTCCCAAACCATTGCTTCCCCCTCTGACCATCTGTGACTCGTATTATGAGTTGCCAACGTGGACCACACATAGCGGATTTCTTTGGTCAAAGGCAGTACATATGCCTACTTTGGTCGGTCATTGTGCATGGTAGTCACACCGTGCTACTACTGACTGATGGTCGTTGTACTTCGTAGTTGAGAACCGATATTCCCATAGCATTGTTTCCTGTCCTGCCCGTTTGTGACTCGTGCTATGGTTGGTCAACGTTGACCACCCATATTGAAATTATGAGGTCATGATCAGTGACATATGCCTAGTTTGGTTGTTTGGTGTGCATATTAGCCACACCGTGCCACTACGTATTGAAGTTCTTTGTCCTTTCTAGTCAATACATAGGCTTCCCAAACCATTTTCTCTCCCTCTCACCATTTGTGACTCGTGTTATGAGTTGTCAATGTTGACCACACATAGTGGACTCTTTCGGTTGTAGTCAGTGACGTATGCATCCTTTGGTCGGTCATTGTCCACGCTAGCCATACCGTGCCACTGCTTGTTTAAGGTCTTTGTACTTGCTAGTTGATAACTAGTGTTCCCAACCCATTGTTTCCCCTCTGACCATTTGTGACTTGTGTTATGCGTTTTCAACGTTGACCACATGAAGTGAAGTTCTTTCCTCATGGTCAGTGACATATGCATACTTTGGGTGGTCACTGTGCATTGAAGCCACATTGTGCCACTACATATTGAAGGTATTTGTACTTGCTAGTAGATAACTAGTATTCACAAACCATTACCTTCCACCCTGACCATTTGTGACTCGTGTTGTGAGTTGTCAAAGTTTACCACACTTAGTGACTTTTTTGGTCATGGTCAGTGACATATGCCTACGTTGGTTGGTCATCGTGCATGTTCCCCACACTGTGCCACAACATATTGAAGTCCCTTGTGCTTGTTATGTGACACGTGGTGTTCCCAACCCATTGTTTCCCCCTCTGACCATTTGTGAGTCGTGTTATGAGTTGTCAACGTGGACCACACACAGCGGATTTCTTTGGTCAAAGGAAGTAAATATGCCTACTTTGGTCGGTCATTGTGCATGGTAGCCACACCGCGCTACTACTGCCTGAAGGTCATTGTACTCGGTAGTTGTGAACCGATATTCTCATAGCATTGTTTCCTCTCCTCACCGTTTTTGACTCGTGTTATGGTTGGTCAACGTTGACCACCCATATTGAAATTCTCTGGTCATGATCAGTGACATATGCCTAGTTTGATTGTTTGGTGTGCATATTAGCCACACCGTGCTACTACATATTGAAGTTCTTTGTCCTTTCTAGCCAATACATATGCTTCCCAATCCATTGTTCTCCCCTCTGACCATTTGTGACTCGTGTTATGCGTTTTCAATGTTGACCACATGAAGTGAAATTTGTTCGTCATGGTTAGTGACATATGCATACTTTGGTTGGTCACTGTGCATTGAAGCCACATTGTGCCACTACATATTGAAGGTATTTGTACTTGCAAGTGTATAACTAGTATTCAAAAACCATTACCTTCCACCCTGACCATTTGTGACTCGTGTTGTGAGTTGTGAAAGTTTACCACACTTAGTGACATTACTTGGTCATGGTAAGTGACATATGCCTACTTTGGTTGCTCATCGTGCATGGTCCGAGGTAGAGTTAATCGAAGGACTTTCATACACTCAATGAAGTGTGTATGAAGGGAAATGGTCTATAAGGAAGGTTCTAGGAAGTTGAACACCAGTTTATAATGTTCCGGCACATGGGCTAGAGGTGGCTGGGTGGACTACGTGTTGAGAAAGGGTGGGAGGCTTAGGGACAAAGTGTATGTGGGGAGTGCATAATGAAGTGTAGGAATTTGTGAGTGTAGTGCGGGTAGAATGGTGCACATGTGTAAGACATAATTTGGGTTTGGCTAGTATTATGTGGGGTTGGGGCGGGGGGCTTAGGGACAAAGTGTATGTGGGGAGTGCATGAGCAAGTGTAGGATTTAGTGAGTGTAGTGCGGGTGGAATGGTGCACAAGTGTACGACATTCTTTGGGTTAGGCTAGTAATATCATGG
>SZWC01015091.1:37029-47079 GCA_023375785.1 Penium margaritaceum
AATGGAGGGGGGAAGGTGGGAAATGGATGTGGGGAGTGCATATGGGGGTATGTGAATGGATGAGTGGGATGTAGTCAACGCCATGCATTAGTGTACATTATGCCCAGTGATGTAGTTGGTAGTGGGTAGGCGGGAAAAGGGGATGGGTGTGTGGTGGAAAGTGTATGAAGAGAGTGTTTATGCGAAGGAGTAGGGCCTGATGAGAGGATTGTATAGAGAAATGGGTACTAGTGTACTTTATTTTGAGTGATTACAAGAGGGTGAAAGAACATAGAAAGTTCTAATGTGTGGGAGAGAGTGATGGTACACCATTTGGTGAGTGTACATTTTTCTCTTCTATGGAAAAAGCATTCAAACACGAAGACGGAAGAAGATGGTTGATTGATTAGAAAAAGCGTATAAAAGATGTGAGTTTTTGTATCTAGGAAGTATCTAGGAAGGTACTAGTGTGAAATGGTTTTGATGTGGAAAGTTACTTGGAAGTTTCACGTGTATGGTACTATGTAGTATGCACTGTTTTAAGGGTGCATGGATTTGGGGTGATTGGTCCTAAATGCATGGTCCCCACACCGTGTCACAACGTATTGAAGCCCCTTATGCTTGTTATGTGATAGGTGGTGTTCCCAACCCATTGTTTCCCCCTCTGACCATTTGTGACTCGTATTATGAGTTGTCAACGTGGACCACACACAGCGGATTTCTTTGGTCAAAGGCAATAAATATGCCTACTTTGGTCGGTCATTGTGCATGGTAGCCACACCGCGCTACTACTGACGGAAGGTCATTGTACTTGGTAGTTGAGAACCGATATTCTCATAGCATTGTTTCCTCTCCTGACCGTGTTTGACTCGTGTTATGGTTGGTCAACGTTGACCTCCCATATTGAAATTCTCTTGTCATGATCAGTGACATATGCCTAGGTTGATTGTTTGGTGTGCATATTAGCCACACCGTGCCACTACATATTGAAGTTCTTTGTCCTTTCTACCCAATACATAGGCTTCCCAGTCCATTGTTTTCCCCTCTGACCATTTGTGACTCGTGTTATTTGTTTTCAACGTTGACCACATGAGGTGAAATTGGTTTGTCATGGTTAGTGACATATGCATACTTTGGTTGGTCAATGTGCATTGAAGCCACATTGTGCCACTACATATTGAAGGTATTTGTACTTGCTAGTATATAACTAGTATTCACAACCCATTACCTTCCACCCTGACCATTTGTGACTCGTGTTGTGAGTTGTCAAAGTTTACCACACTTAGTGATATTACTTGGTCATGGTCACTGACATATGCCTACTTTGGTTGGTCATCATGCATGGTCTCCACACCGTGCCACCACGTATTGAAGCCCCTTGTGCTTGCTATGTGATACTTGGTGTTCCCAAACCACTGTTTCCCCCTCTGACCATTTGTGACTCGTATTATGAGCTGTCAACGTTGACCACACACAGCGGATTTCTTTGGTAAAAGGCAGTACATATGCCTACTTTGGTCGGTCATTGTGCATGGTAGCGACACCGTGCTACTACTGACATAAGGTCGTTGTACTTGGTAGTCAAGAACCGATATTCCCATAGCATTGTTTCTTGTCCTGACCGTTTGTGACTCGTGTTATGGTTGGTCAACGTTGACCACCCATATTGAAATTCTGTGGTCACGATCAGTGACATATGCCTAGTTTGGTTGTTTGGTGTGCATATTAGCCACACCGTGCCACTACGTATTGAAGTTATTTGTCCTTTCTAGTCAATACATAGGCTTCCCAAACCATTGTCTCTCCCTCTGACCACTTGTGACTCGTGTTATGAGTTGTCAATGTTGACCACATATAGTGGACTTATTCGGTCGTAGTCAGTGACGTATGCATCCTTTGGTTGGTCACTGTGCACGCTAGCCATACCGTGCCACTGCTTTTTGAAGGTCTTTGTACTTCCTAGTTGATAACTAGTGTTCCCAATCCATTGTTTTCCCCTCCGACCATTTGTGACTCGTGTCATGTGTTTTCAACGTTGACCACATGAAGTTAAATTATTTCGTCATGTTCAGTGACATATGCATACTTTGGTTGGTCACTGTGCATTGAAGCCACATTGTGCTACTACATATTGAAGGTATTTGTACTTGCTAGTAGATAAGTAGTATTCACAACCCAGTACCTTCCACCCTGACCATTTGTGACTCGTGTTGTGAGTTGTCAAAGTTTACCACACTTAGTGACATGATTTGGTAATGGTCAATGACATATGCCTACTTTGGTTGGTCATCGTGCATGGTCTCCACACCGTGCCACAACGTATTGAAGCCCCTTGTGCTTGCTATGTCATACTTGGTGTTCCCAAACCATTGTTTCCCCCTCTGACCATTTGTGACTCGTATTATGAGTTGTCAACGTGGACCACACATAGCGGATTTCTTTGGTCAAAGGCAGTAAATATGCCTAATTTTGGTCGGTCATTGTGCATGGTAGCCACACCGCGCTACTACTGACTGAAGGTCATTGTACTTGGTAGTTGAGAACTGATATTCTCATAGCATTGTTTCCTCTCCTGACCGTTTGTGACTCGTGTTATGGTTGGTCAACGTTGACCACCCATATTGAAATTCTCTGGTCATGATCAGTGACATATGCCTAGTTTGATTGTTTGGTGTGCATATTAGCCACAACGTGCCACTACCTATTGAAGTTCTTTGTCCGTTCTAGCTAATACATAGGCTTCCAAGTCCGTTGTTTTCCCCTCTGACCATTTGTGACTCGTGTTATGCGTTTTCAACGTTGACCACATGAAGTGAAATTTGTTCGTCATGGTTAGTGACCTATGCATACTTTGGTTGGTCACTGTGCATTGAAGCCACGTTGTGCCACTACATATTGAAGGTATTTATACTTGCTAGTAGATAACTAGTATTCACAAACCACTACCTTCCACCCTGACCATTTGTGACTCGTGCTGTGAGTTGTCAAAGTTTACCACACATAGTGACATTACTTGGTCATGGTCAGTGACATATGCCTACTTTAGTTGGTCATCGTGCATGGTCTCCACACCGTGCCACAACGTATTGAAGCCCCTTGTGCTTGCTATGTGGTACTTGGTATTCCCAAACCATTGTTTCCCCCTCTGACCTTTTGTGAATCGTATTATGAGTTGTCAACGTTGACCACACACAGCGGATTTCTTTGGTCAAAGGCAGTACATATGCATACTTTGGTCGGTCATTGTGCATGGTAGCCACACCGTGCTACTACTGACTTAAGGTCGTTATACTTAGTAGTTGAGAACCGATATTCCCATAGCATTGTTTCCTGTCCTGGCCGTTTGTGACTCGTGTTATGGTTGGTCAACGTTGACCACCCATATTGAAATTCTGTGGTCATGATCAGTGACATATGCTTAGTTTGGTTGTTTGGTGTGCATATTAGCCACACCGTACCACTACGTATTGAAGTTCTTTGTCCTTTCTATTCAATACATAGGCTTCCCAAACCATTGTATCTCCCTCTGACCATTTTTGACTCGTGTTATGAGTTGTCAATGTTGACCACACGTAGTGGACTTATTCGGTCGTAGTCAGTGACGTATGCATCCTTTGGTTGGTCACTATGCACGCTAGCCATACCGTGCCACTGCTTGTTGAAGGTCTTTGTACTTCCTAGTTGATAACTAGTGTTCATATTCCATAGTTTTCCCCTCTGACCATTTGTGACTCATGTTATGCGTTTTCAACGTTGACCACATGAAGTGAAATTCTTTCGTCATGTTCAGTGACATATGCATACTTTGGTTTGTCACTGTGCATTGAAGCCACATTGTGCCACTACATATTGAAGGTATTTGTACCTGCTAGTAGATAACTAGTATTCACAAACCATTACCTTCCACCCTCACCATTTGTGACTCGTTTTGTGAGTTGTCAAAGTTTACCACACTCAGTGACATTACTTGGTCATGGTCAGTGACATATGCCTACTTTGGTTGGTCACCGTGCATGGTCTACACACCGTGCCACAATGTATTGAAGCCCCTTGTGCTTGCTATGCGATACTTGGTGTTCCCAAACCATTGTTTCCCACTCTGACCATTTGTGACTCGTATTATGAGCTCTCAACGTTGACCACACACAGCGGATTTATTTGGTCAAAGGCAGTACATATGCCTACTTTGGTTGGTCATTGTGCATGGGAGCCACACCGTGCTACTACTGACTGAAGGTCGTTGTACTCCGTAGTTGAGAACCAATTTTCCCATAGCATTGTCTCCTGTCCTGAACGCTTTTGACTCGTGTTATGGTTGGTCAACATTGACCACCCATATTGAAATTTTGTGGTCATGATCAGTGACATATGCCTGGTTTGGTTGTTTGGTGTGCATATTAGCCACATCGTGCCACTACGTATTGAAGTTCTTTGTCCTTTCTAGTCAATACACAGGCTTCCCAAACCATTTTCTCTCCCTCTGACCATTTGTGACTCGTGTAATAAGTTGTCAATGTTGACCACACATAGTGGACTTATTCGGTCGTAGTCAGTGACGCATGTATCCTTTGGTTGGTCCCTGTGCACGCTAGCCATACCGTGCCACTGCTTGTTAAAGGTCTTTGTACTTCCTAGTTGATAACTATTGTTCTCAGC
The DNA here is from genome assembly GCA_023375785.1 of Penium margaritaceum. NCBI lineage: Eukaryota > Viridiplantae > Streptophyta > Zygnematophyceae > Desmidiales > Peniaceae > Penium > Penium margaritaceum. The sequence continues at coordinate 41,665 of SZWC01015091.1, forward strand.
CCATTGTTTTCCCCTCTGACCATCTGTGACTCGTGTTATGCATTTTCAATGTTGACCACATGAAGTGAAATCCTTTCGTCATGGTCACTGACATATGCATAATTTGGGTGGTCACTGTGCATTGAAGCCACATTGTGCCACTACATATTGAAGGTATTTGTACTTGCTAGTTGATAACTAGTATTCACAAACCATTACCTTCCACCCTGACCATTTGTGACTCGTGTTGTGAGTTGTCAACGTGGACCACACACAGCCGATTTCTTTGGTGTAAGGCAGTACATATGCCTAGTTTGGTCGGTCATTGTACATGGTAGCCACACCGTGCTACTACTCAATGAAGGTCGTTGTACTTGATAGTTGAGAACCGATATTCCCATAGCATTGTTTTCTGTCCAGACCGTTCTTGACTCGTGTTATGGTTGGTCAACGTTGACCACCCATATTGCGATTATGTGGTCATGATCAGTGACATATGCCTAGTTTGGTTGTTTCGTGTGCATATCAGCCACATCGTGCCACTACGTATTGAAATTCTCTGTCCTTTCTAGTCAATACATAGGCTTCCCAAGCCATTGTCTCTCCCTCTGACCATTTGCGACTCGTGTTATGAGTTGTCAATGTTGACCACACATAGTGGACTTATTCGGTCGTAGTCAGTGACGTATGCATCCTTTGGTTGGTCGCTGTGCACGCTAGCCATACCGTGCCACAGCTTGTTGAAGGTATTTGTACTTCCTAGTTGATAACTAGTGTTCCCAACCCATTGTTTTCCCCTCGGACAATTTGTGACTCGTGTTATGCATTTTCAACGTTGACCACATGAAGTGAAATCCTTTCGTCATGGTCAGTGACATATGCATAATTTGGGTGGTCACTGTGCATTGAAGCCACATTGTGCCACTACATATTGAAGGTATTTGTACTTGGTCGTAGAAAACTAGTATTCACAAATCATTACCTTCCACCCTGACCATTTGTGACTCGTGTTATGAGTTGTCAAAGTTTACCACACTTCATGACATTATTTGGTCATGGTCAGTGACATATGCCTACTTTGGTTGGTCATCGTGCATGGTCCCCACACCGGACAACAAGGTATTGAAGCCCCTTGTGCTTGCTATGTGATACGTGGTGTTCCTTAACCATTGTTCCCCCCTCTGACCATTTGTGACTCGTAGTATGAGTTGTCAACGTGGACCACACACAGCGGATTTCTTTGGTCAAAGGCAATACATATGCCTACTTTGGTCGGTCATTGTACATGGTAGCCACACCGTGCTACTACTGAATGAAGGTCGTTGTACTTGGTAGTTGAGAACCGATATTCCCATAGCATTGTTTCCTGTCCTGACCGTTTGTGACTCGTGTTCTGAGTTGTCAAAGTTTACCACACTTAGTGACATTATTTGGTCATGGTCAGTGACATATGCCTACTTTGGTCGGTCATTGTACATGGTAGCCACACCGTGCTACTACTGAATGAAGGTCGTTGTACTTGGTAGTTGAGAACCGATATTCCCATAGCATTGTTTCCTGTCCTGACCGTTTGTGACTCGTGTTCTGGTTGGTCAACGTTGACCACCCATATTGAAATTATGTGGTCATGATCCGTGACATATTCCTAGTTTGGTTGTTTGGTGTGCATATTAGCCACACCGTGCCACTACGTATTGAAGTTCTTTGTCCTTTCTAGCCAATACATAGGCTTCCCAATCCATTGGTTTCCCCTCTGACCAATTGTGACTCGTGTTATGCGTTTTCAAGGTTGACCACATGAAGTGAAAATTGTTCGTCATGGTTAGTGACATATGCATACTTTGGTTCGTCACTGTGCATTGAAGCCACATTGTGCCACTACATAATGAAGGTATTTGTACTTGCTAGTAGATAACTAGTATTCACAAACCATTACCTTCCACCCTGACCATTTGTGACTCGTGTTGTGAGTTGTCAAAGTCTACAACACTTACTGACATTACTTGGTCATGGTCAGTGACATATGACTACTTTGGTTGGTCATTGTGCATGGTCTCCACACCGTGCCACAACGTATTGAAGTCTCTTGTGCTTGCTATGTGATACTTGGTGTTCCCAAATCATAGTTTCCCCCTCTGACCATTTGTGACTCGTATTATTAGTTGGCAATGTTGACCACACAAAGCGGATTTCTTTGGTCAAAGGCAGCACATATGCCTACTTTGGTCGGTCATTGCGCATAGTAGCCACACCGTGCTACTACAGACTGAAGGTCGTTGTACTTGGTAGTTGAGAACCAATATTCCAATAGCATTGTTTCCTGTCCTGCCCGTTTGTGACTCGTGTTATGGTTGGTCAACGTTGACCACCCATATTGAGATTATGTGGTCATGATCAGTGACATGTGCCTAGTTTGGTTGTTTGGTGTGCATATTAGCCACACCGTGCCACTGCGTATTGAAGTTGTTTGTTCTTTCTAGTCAATACATAGGCTTCCCAAACCATTATCCCTCCCTCTGACCATTTGTGACTCGTGTTATGAGTTGTCAATGTTGACCACACATAGTGGACTTATTCGGTCGTAGTCAGTGACGTATGCATCCTTTGGCTGGTCCCTGTGCACGCTAGCCATACCATGCCACTGCTTGTTGAAGGTCTTTGTACTTCCTAGTTGATAACTAGTGTTCCCAAGCCATTGTTTTCCCCTCTGACCATTTGTGACTCGTGTTATGCATTGTCAACGTTGACCACATGAAGTGAAATCCTTTCGTCATGGTCAGTGACATATGCATAATTTGGGTGGTCACTGTGCATTGAAGCCACATTGTGCCACTACATATTGAAGGTATTTGTACTTGCTAGTAGATAACTAGTATTCACAAACCATTACCTTCCACCCTGACCATTTGTGACTCGTGTTCTGAGTTGTCAAAGTTTACCACACTTAGTGACATTATTTGGTCATGGTCAGTGACATATGCCTACTTTGGTTGGTCATCGTGCATGGCCCCCACACCGGGCCACAAGGTATTGAAGCCCCTTGTGCTTGCTATGTGATACGTGGTGTTCCCAAACCATTGTTCCCCCCTCTGACCATTTGTGACTCGTATTATGAGTTGTCAACGTGGACCACACACAGCGGATTTCTTTGGTCAAAGGCAGTACATATGCCTACTTTGGTCGGTCATTGTACATGGTAGCCACACCGTGCTACTACTGAATGAAGGTCGTTTTACTTGGTAGTTGAGAACCGATATTCCAATAGCATTGTTTCCTGTCCTGACCGTTTGTGACTCGTGTTATGGTTGGTCAACGTTGACCACCCATATTGAAATTATGTGGTCATGATCAGTGACATATGCCTAGTTTGGTTATTTGGTGTGCATATTGGCGACACCGTGCCACTACGTATTGAAGTAATTTGTCCTTTCTAGCCAATACATAGGCTTCCCAATCCATTGTTTTCCCCTCTGACCAATTGTGACTCGTGTTATGCGTTTTCAATGTTGACCACATGAAGTGAAATTTGTTCGTCATGGTTAGTGACATATGCATGCTTTGGTTCGTCACTGTGCATTGAAGCCACATTGTGCCACTACATATTGAAGGTATTTGTACTTGCTAGTAGATAACTAGTATTCACAAACCATTACCTTCCACCTTGACCATTTGTGACTTGTGTTGTGAGTTGTCAAAGTTTACCACACTTACTGACATTACTTGGTCATGGTCAGTGACATATGCCTACTTTGGTTGGTCATTGTGCATGGTCTCCATACCGTGCCACAACGTATTGAAGCCCCTTGTGCTTGCTATGTGATACTTGGTGTTCCCAAACCATAGTTTCTCCCTCTGACCATTTGTGACTCGTATTATGAGTTGGCAATGTTGAACACACACAGCGGATTTCTTTGGTCAAAGGCAGTACATATGCCTACTTTGGTCGGTCATTGCGCATGGTAGCCACACCGTGCTACTACTGACTGAAGGTTGTTGTACTTGGTAGTTGAGAACCAATATTCCAATAGCATTGTTTCATGTCCTGCCCGTTTGTGACTAGTGTTATGGTTGGCAAACGTTGACCACCCATATTGAGATTATGTGGTCATGATCAGTGACATATGCCTAGTTTGGTTGTTTGGTGTGCATATTAGCCACACCGTGCCACTACGTATTGAAGTTCTTTGTCCTTTCTAGTCAATACATAGGCTTCCCAAACCATTGTCTCTCCCTCTGACCATTTGTGACTCATGTTATGAGTTGTCAATGTTGACCACACATAGTGGACTTATTCGGTCGTAGTCAGTGACGTATGCATCCTTTGGTTGGTCGCTGTGCACGCTAGCCATACCGTGCCACTGCTTGTTGAAGGGCTTTGTACTTCCTAGTTGATAACTAGTGTTCCCAACCCATTGTTTTCCCCTCTGACCATTCGTGACTCGTGTTGTGCGTTTTCAACGTTGACCACATGAAGTGAAATTCTTTCGTCATGGTTAGTGACATATGCATACTTTGGGTGGTCACTGTGCATTGAAGCCACGTTGTGCCACTACATATTGAAGGTATTTGTACTTGCTAGTAGATAACTAGTATTCACATACCATTACCTTCCACCCTGACCATTTGTGACTCGTGTTGTGAGTTGTCAAAGATTACCACATTAAGTGACATTATTTGGTCATGGTCAGTACCATATGCCTACTTTGGTTGGTCATCGTGCATGGTCCCCACACCGTGCCACAAGGTATTGAAGCCCCTTGTGCTTGCTATGTGATACGTGGTGTTCCCATACCATTGTTTCCCCCTCTGACCATTTGTGACTCGTAGTATGAGTTGTCAACGTGGACCACACACAGCGGATTTCTTTGGTCAAAGGCAGTAAATATGCCTACTTTGGTCGGTCATTGTACATGGTAGCCACACTTTGCTACTAGTGAATGAAGGTCATTGTACTTGGTAGTTTGGAACCGATATTCTTATAGCATTGTTTCCTCTCCTGACCGTTTGTGACTCGTGTTATGGTTGGTCAACGTTGAGCACCCTTATTGAAATTCTCTGGTCATGATCAGTGAGATATGCCTAGTTTGATTGTTTGGTGTGCATATTAGCCACACCGTGCCACTACATTTTGAAGTTTTTTGTCCTTTATAGCCAACACATAGGCTTCACAATCCATTGTTTTCCCCTCTGACCATGTGTGACTCGTGTTATGTGTTTTCAACGTTGACCACATGAAGTGAAATTTGTTCGTCATGGTTAGTGACATATGCATACTTTGGTTGGTCACTGTGCATTGAAGCCACATTGTGCCACTACATATTGAAGGTATTTGTACTTTCTAGTAGATAACTAGTAGTCACAAACCATTACCTTCCACCCTGACCATTTGTGACTCGTGTTGTGAGTTGTCAAAGTTTACCACACTTAGTGACATTA
>SZWC01015091.1:47734-69044 GCA_023375785.1 Penium margaritaceum
TGGTCATGATCAGTGACATATGCCTAGTTTGATTGTTTGGTGTGCATATTAGCCACACCGTGCCACTACGTATTGAAGTTCTTTGTCCTTTCTAGCCAATACATAGGCTTCCCAATCCATTGTTTTCCCCTCTGACCATTTGTGACTCGTGTTATGCGTTTTCAACGTTGACCACATGAAGTGAAATTTGTTCGTCATGGTTAGTGACATATGCATACTTTGGTTGGTCACTGTGCATTGAAGCCACATTGTGCCACTACATATTGAAGGTATTTGTACTTGCTAGTAGATAACTAGTATTCACAAACCATTACCTTCCACCCTGACCATTTGTGACTCGTGTTGTGAGTTGTCAAAGTTTACCACACTTAGTGACATTACTTGGTCATGGTCAGTGACATATGCCTACTTTGGTTGGTCATCGTGCATCGTCTCCACACCGTGCCACAACGTATTGAAGCCCCTTGTGCTTGCTATGTGATACTTGGTGTTCCCAAACCATTGTTTCCCCCTTTGATCATTTGTGACTCGTATTATGAGTTGTCAACGTTTACCACACACAGCGGATTTCTTTGGTCAAAGGCAGTACATATGCCTACTCTGGTCGGTCATTGTGCATGGTAGCCACACCGTGCTACTACTGACTGAAGGTCATTTTACTTGGTAGTTGAGAACCGATATTTCCATAGCATTGTTTCCTGTCCTGACCGTTTGTGACACGTGTTATGGTTGGTCAACGTTGACCACCCATATTGAAATTATGTGGTCATGATCAGTGACATATGCCTAGTTTGGTTGTTGGGTGTGCATATTAGCCACACCGTGCCACTACGTATTGAATTTCTTTGTCCTTTCTAGTCAATACATAAGCTTCCCAAACCATTTTCTCTCCCTCTGACCATTTGTGACTCGTGTTATGAGTTGTCAATGTTGATCACACATAGTGAACTTTTTCGATTGTAGTCAGAGACGTATGCATCCTTTGGTTGGTCACTATGCACGCTAGCCATACCGTGCCACTGCTTGTTGAAGGTATTTGTACTTCCTAGTTGATAACTAGTGTTCCCAATCCATTGTTTTCCCCTGTGACCATTTGTGACTCGTGTGATGCGTTTTTAACGTTGACCACATGAAGTGAAATTCTTTCATCATGGTTAGTGACATATGCATACTTTGGGTGGTCACAGTGCATTGAAGCCACATTGTGCCACAACATATTGAAGGTATTTGTACTTGGTAGTAGATAACTAGTATTCACAAACCATTACCTTCCACCCTGACCATTTGTGACTCTTGTTGTGAGTTGTCAAAGTTTACCACACTTAGTGACATTATTTGGTCATGCAGAGTGACATATGCCTACTTTGGTTGGTCATCGTGCATGGTCCCCACACTGTGCCACAACGTATTGAAGCCCCTTGTGCTTGCTATGTGATACGCGCTGTTCCCCAACCATTGTTTCCCCCTCTGGCCATTTGTGACTCGTATTATGAGTTGTCAACGTGGACCACACACAGCGGATTCCTTTGGTCAAAGGCAGTAAATATGCCTACTTTGGTCGGTCATTGTGCATGGTAGCCACACCGCGCTACTACTGACTGAAGGTCATTGTACCTGGTAGTTGAGAACCGATATTCTCATAGCATTGTTTCCTCTCCTGACCGTTTCTGATGCGTATTATGGTTGGTCAACGTTGACCACCCATATTGAAATTCTCTGGTCATGATCAGTGACATATGCCTAGTTTGATTTCTTGGTGTGCATATTAGCAACACTGTGCCACTACGTACTGAAGTTCTTTGTCATTTCTAGCCAATACATAGGCTTCCCAATCCATTGTTTTCCCCTCTGACCATTTGTGACTCGTGTTATGCGTTTTCAACGTTGACCACATGAAGTGAAATTTGTTCATCATGGTTAGTGACATATTAATAATTCGGTTGGTCACTGTGCATTGAAGCCACATTGTGCCACTACATATTGAAGGTATTTGTACTTGCTAGTAGATAAATAGTATTCACAAACCATTACCTTCAATCCTGGCCATTTGTGACTCTTGTTGTGAGTTGTCAAAGTTTACAACACTTAGTGACATTACTTGGTCATGGTCAGTGACATATGCCTTCTTTGGTTGGTCATCGTGCATGGTCTCCACACCGTGCCACAACGTATTGAAGCCCCTTGTGCTTGTTATGTGATACTTGATGTTCCCAAACCATTGTTTCCCCCTCTGACCATTTGTGACTCGTATTATGTGTTGTCAACGTTGACCACACACTGTGGATTTCTTTGGTCAAAGGCAGTACATATGCCTACTTTGGTCGGTCATTGTGCATGGTAGCCACACCGTGCTACTACTCACGTAAGGTCGTTGTACTTGGTAGTTGATAACCGCTATTCCCATAGATTTGTTTCCTGTCCTGCCCGTTTGTGACTCGTGTTATGGTTGGTCAACGTTGACTACCCATATTGAAATTATGTGGTAATGATCAGTGACATATGCCTAGTTTGGTTGTTTGGTGTGCATCTTAGCCACACCGTGCCACTACGTATTGAAGTTCTTTGTCCTTTCTAGTCAACACATAGGCTTCCCAAACCATTGTATCTCCCTCTAACCATTTGTGACTCGTGTTATGAGTTGTCAATGTTGACCACACATAGTGGACTTATTCGGTCGTAGTCAGTGACGTATGCATCCTTTGGTTGGTCACTGTTCACGCTAGCCATACCGTGCCACTGCTTGTTGAAGGTCTTTGTACTTGCTAGTGGATAACTAGTGTCCACAATCCATTGTTTTCCCCTTTGACCATTTGTGACTTGTGTTATGCGTTTTCAACATTGACTGTATACGTGAAATTTGTTCGTCATGGTTAGTGACATATGCATACTTTGGTTGGTCACTGTGCATTGAAGCCACATTGTGCCACTACATATTGAAGGTATTTGTACTTGCTAGTAGATAACTAGTATTCACAAACCATTACCTTCCACCCTGACCATTTGTGACTTGTGTTGTGATTTGTCAAAGTTTAATACACTTAGTGACATTATTTGGCCATGGTCAGTGAAATATGCCTACTTTAATTGGTCACCGTGCATGGACTCCACACCGTGCCACAACCTATTGAAGCCCATTGTGCTTGCTATGTGATACATGGTGTTCCCAAACCATTGTTTCCCCCTCTGACCATTTGTGACTTGTATTATGAGTTGTCAATGTTGACCACACACAGCGGATTTCTTTGGTCAAAGGCAGTACATATGCCTACTTTGGTTGGTCATTGTACATGGTAGCCACACCGTGCTACTACTGAATGAAGGTCGTTGTACTTTGTAGTTGAGAACCAATATTCCCATAGCATTGTGTCATGTCCTGGCCGTTTGTGACTCGTGTGATGGTTGGTCAACGTTGACCACCCATATTGAAATTATGTGGTCATGATCAGTGACATATGCCTAGTTTGGTTGTTTGGTGTAAAGATTAGCCACACCGTGCCACTACGTATTGAAGTTCTTTGTCCTTTCTAGTCAATACATAGGCTTTCCAAACCATTTTCTCTCCCTCTGACCATTTGTGACTCGTGTTATGAGTTGTCAATGTTGACCACACATAGTGGACGTATTTTGGTCGTAGTCAGTGACGTATGCATCCTTTGGTTGGTCACTGTGCACGCTAGCCATACCGTGCCACTTCTTGTTGAAGGTCTTTGTACTTGCTCGTTGATAACTTGTGTTCACAACCCACTGTTTTCCCCTATGACCATTTGTGACTTGTGTTATGCGTTTTCAACGTTGACCACATGAAGTGAAATTCTTTCGTCAATGCAGTGACATATGCATACTTTGGGTGGTCACTGTGCATTGAAGCCACATTGTGCCACTACATATTGAAGGTATTTGTACGTGCTAGTGATAACTAGTATTCACAAACCATTACCTTCCACCCAGACCATTTGTGACTCGTGTTGTGAGTTGTCAAAGTTTACCACACTTAGTGACATTATTTGGTCATGGTCAGTGACATATGCCTACTTTGGTTGGTCATCATGCATGGTCCCCACACCGTGCCACAACTTATTGAAGCCCCTTGTGCTTGCTATGTGATACGTGGTGTTCCCAAACCATTGTTTCCCCTTCTGACCATTTATGACTCGTATTATGGGTTGTCAACGTGGACCACACAGAGCGGATTTCTTTGGTCAAAGGCAGTAAATATGCCTACTTTGGTCGGTCATTGTGCATGGTAGCCACACCGCGCTACTACTGACTGAATGTCATTGTACTTGGTTGTTGAGAACCGATAGTCTCATAGAATTGTTTCCTCTCCTGACCGTTTGTGATTTGTGTTATGGTTGGTCAACGCTGACCACCCATATTGAAATTCTGTGGTCATGATCAGTGACATATGCCTAGTTCGATTGTGTGGTGTGCATATTAGCCGCACCGTGCCACTACGTATTGAAGTTCTTTGTCCTTTCTAGCCAATACATAGGCTGCCCAATCCATTGTTTTCCCCTCTGACCATTTGTGACTCGTGTTATGCGATTTCAACGTTGACCACATGAAGTGAAATTTGTTCGTCATGGTTAGTGACATATGCATACTTTGGTTGGTCACTGTGCATTGAAGCCACATTGTGCCACTACATATTGAAGGTATTTGTACTTTCTAGTAGATAACTAGTATTCACAAACCATTACCTTCCACCCTAACCATTTGTGACTCGTTTTGTGAGTTGTCAAATTTTACCACACTTAGTGACATTACTTGGTCATGGTCAGTGACATATGCCTACTTTGGTTGGTCATCGTGCATGGTCTCCACACCGTGCCACAACGTATTGAAGCCCTTGTGCTTGCTATGTAGTTCTTGGTGTTCCCAAACCATTGTTTCCCCCTCTGACCATTTGTGACTCATATTATGAGTTGTCAACGTTGACCACACACAGCGGATTTCTTTGGTCAAAGGTGGTACATATGCCTACTTTGGTCGGTCATTGTGCTTGGTAGCCACACCGTGCTACTACTGACTGAAGGTCATTGTACTTGGTAGTTGATAACCGATATTTCCATAGCATTGTTTCTTGTCCTGACCGTTTGTGACTCGTGTTATGGTTGGTCAACGTTGACCACCCATATTGAAATTTTGTGGTCATGATCAGTGACATATGCCTAGTTTGGTTGTTTGCTATGCATATAAGCCACACCGTGCCAGTACGTATTGAATTTATTTGTCCTTTATAGTCAATACATAGGCTTCTCAAACCATTGTCTCTCCCTCTGCCCATTTGTGACTCGTGTTATGGGTTGTCAATGTTGACCACACATAGTGGACTTCTTCGGTCGTAGTCAGTGACGTATGCATCCTTTGGTTGGTCACTGTGCATGCTAACCATACCGTGCCACTGCTTGTTGAAGGTCTTTGTACTTCCTAGTTGATACCTAGTGTTCCCAATCCATTGTTTTCCCTTGTGACCATTTGTGACTCGTGTTATGCGTTTTCAACGTTGACCACATGAAGTGAAATTCTGTCGTCATGTTCAGTGACATATGCATACTTTGGGTGGTCACTGTGCATTGAAGCCACATTGTGCCACTACATATTGAAGGTATTTGTACTTGCTAGTAGATAACTAGTATTCACAAACCATTACCTTCCACCCAGACCATTTGTGACTCGTGTTGTGAGTTGTCAAAGTTTACCACACTTAGTGACATTATTTGGTCATGGTCCGTGACATATGCCTACTTTGATTGGTCATCATGCATGGTCCCCACACTGTGCCACAACGTATTGAAGCCCCTTGTGCTTACTATGTGATACGTGGTGTTCCCAAAACATTGTTTCCCCCTCTGACCATTTATGACTCGTATTATGGGTTGTCAACGTGGACCACACACAGCGGATTTCTTTGGTCAAGGGCAGTAAATATGCCTACTTTGGTCGGTCATTGTTCATGGTAGCCACACCGCGCTACTACTGACTGAAGGTCATTGTACTTGGTTGTTGAGAACCGATATTCTCATAGCATTGTTTCCTCTCCTGACCGTTTGTGACTTGTGTTATGGTTGGTCAACGCTGACCACCCATATTGAAATTCTGTGGTCATGATCAGTGACATATGCCTAGTTTGATTGTGTGGTGTGCATATTAGCCGCACCGTGCCACTAGGTATTGAAGATCTTTTTCCTTTCTAGCCAATACATAGGCTGCCCAATCCATTGTTTTCCCCTCTGACCATTTGTGACTCGTGTTATGCGATTTCAACGTTGACCACATGAAGTGAAATTTGTTCGTCATGGTTAGTGACATATGCATACTTTGGTTGGTCACTGTGCATTGAAGCCACATTGTGCCACTACATATTGAAGGTATTTGTACTTTCTAGTAGATAACTAGTATTCACAAACCATTACCTTCCACCCTAACCATTTGTGACTCGTTTTGTGAGTTGTCAAATTTTACCACACTTAGTGACATTACTTGGTCATGGTCATTGACATATGCCTACTTTGGTTGGTCATCGTGCATGGTCTCCACACCGTGCCACAACATATTGAAGCCCTTGTGCTTGCTATGTAGTTCTTGGTGTTCCCCAACCATTGTTTCCCCCTCTGACCATTTGTGACTCGTATTATGAGTTGTCAACGTTGACCACACACAGCGGATTTCTTTGGTCAAAGGTGGTACATATGCCTACTTTGGTCGGTCATTGTGCTTGGTAGCCACACCGTACTACTACTGACTGAAGGTCATTGTACTTGGTAGTTGATAACCGATATTCCCATAACATTGTTTCTTGTCCTGACGGTTTGTGACTCGTGTTATGGTTGGTCAACGTTGACCACCCATATTGAAATTTTGTGGTCATGATCAGTGACATATGCCTAGTTTGGTTGTTTGCTATGCATATTAGCCACACCGTGCCACTACGTATTGAAGTTCTTTGTCCTTTCTAGTCAATACATAGGCTTCTCAAACCATTGTCTATCCCTCTGCCCATTTGTGACTCATGTTATGGGTTGTCAATGTTGACCACACATAGTGGACTTCTTCGGTCGTAGTTAGTGACGTATGCATCCTTTGGTTGGTCACTGTGCATGCTAACCATACCGTGCCACTGCTTGTTGAAGGTCTTTGTACTTCCTAGTTGATAACTAGTGTTCCCAATCCATTGTTTTTCCCTGTGACCATTTGTGACTCGTGTTATGCGTTTTCAACGTTGACCACATGAAGTGAAATTCTGTCGTCATGTTCAGTGACATATGCATACTTTGGGTGGTCACTGTGCATTGAAGCCACATTGTGCCACTACATATTGAAGGTATTTGTACTTGCTAGTAGATAACTAGTATTCACAAACCATCACCTTCCACCCAGACCATTTGTGACTCGTGTTGTGAGTTGTCAAAGTTTACCACACTTAGTGACATTATTTGGTCATGGTCAGTGACATATGCCTACTTTGGTTGGTCATCATGCATTGTCCCCACACCGTGCCACAACGTATTGAAGCCCCTTGTGCTTTCTATGTGATGCGTGGTGTTCCCAAACCATTGTTTCCCCCTCTGACCATTTATGACTCGTATTATGGGTTGTCAACGTGGACCACACACAGCGGATTTATTTGGTCAAAGGCAGTAAATATGCCTACTTTGGTCGGTCATTGTGCATGGTAGCCACACCGCGCTACAACTGACTGAAGGTCATTGTACTTGGTTGTTGAGAACCGATATTCTCATAGCATTGTTTCCTCTCCTGACCGTTTGTGACTCGTGTTATGGTTGGTCAACGCTGACCACCCATATTGAAATTCTCTGGTCATGATCAGTGACATATGCCCAGTTTGATTGTGTGGTGTGCATGTTAGCCACACCGTGCCACTACGTATTGAAGTTCTTTGTCCTTTCTAGCCAATACATATGCTTCCCAATCCATTGTTTTCCCCTCTGACCATTTGTGACTCGTGTTATGCGTTTTCAACGTTGACCACATGAAGTGAAATTTGTTCGTCATGGTTAGTGACATATGCATACTTTGGTTGGTCACTGTGCATTGAAGCCACATTGTGCCACTACATATTGAAGGTATTTGTACTTGCTAGTAGAGAACTAGTATTCACAAACCATTACCTTCCACCCTGACGATTTGTGACTTGTGTTGTGAGTTGTCAAATTTTACCACACTTAGTGACATTACTTGGTCATGGTCAGTGACATATGCCTACTTTGGTTGGTCATCGTGCATGGTCTCCACACCGTTCCACAACGTATTGAAGCCCTTGTGCTTGCTATGTAGTTCTTGGTGTTCCCCAACCATTGTTTCCCCCTCTGACCATTTGTGACTCGTATTATGAGTTGTCGACGTTGACCACACACAGCGGATTTCTTTGGTCAAAGGTGGTACATATGCCTACTTTGGTCGGTCATTGTGCATGGTAGCCACACCGTGCTACTACTCACTGAATGTCATTGTACTTGGTAGTTGAGAACTGATATTCCCATAGCATTGTTTCTTGTCCTGAACGTTTGTGACTCGTGTTATGGTTGGTCAACGTTGATCACCCATGTTGAACTTCGGTGGTCATGATCAGTGACATATGCCTAGTTTGGTTGTTTGGTGTGCATATTAGCCACACCGTGCCACTACGTATTGAAGTTCTTTGTCCTTTCTAGTCAATACATAGGCTTCCCAAACCATTGTCTCTCCCTCTGACCATTTGTGACTCGTGTTATGAGTTGTCAATGTTGACCACACATTGTGGACTTCTTCGGTCGTAGCCAGTGACGTATGCATCCTTTGGTTGGTCACTGTGCATGCTAGCCGTACCGTGCCACTGCTTGTTGAAGGTCTTTGTACTTCCTAGTTGATAACTAGTGTTCCCAATCCATTATTTTCCCCTGTGACCATTTGTGACTCGTGTTGTGAGTTGTCAAAGTTTACCACACTTAGTGACATTATTTGGTCATGGTCAGTGACATATGCCTACTTTGGTTGGTCATCATGCATGGTCCCCACACCGTGCCACAACGTATTGAAACCCCTTGTGTTCGCTATGTGATACCTGGTGTTCCCAAACCATTGTTTCCCCCTCTGACCATTTATGACTCGTATCATGGGTTGTCAACGTGGACCACACACAGCGGATTTCTTTGGTCAAAGGCAGTAAATATGCCTACTTTGGTCGGTCATTGTGGATGGTAGCCACACCGCGCTACTACTGACTGAAGGTCATTGTACTTGGCTGTTGAGAACCGATATTTTCATAGCATTGTTTCCTCTCCTGACCGTTTGTGACTCGTGTTATGGTTGGTCAACGCTGACAAACCATGTTGAAATTCTCTGGTCATGACCAGTGACATATGACTAGTTTGATTGTGTGGTGTGCATATTAGCCACACCGTGCCACTACAAATTGAAGTTCTTTGTCCTTTCTAGCCAATACATAGGCTTCCCAATCCATTGTTTTCCCCTCTGACCATTTGTGACTCGTGTTATGCGTTTTCAACGTTGACCACATGAAGTGAAATTTGTTCGTCATGGTTAGTGACAAATGCATACTTTGGTTGGTCACTGTGCATTGAAGCCACATTGTGCCACTACATATTGAAGGTATTTGTACTTGCTAGTAGATAACTAGTATTCACAACCCATTACCTTCCACCCTGACGATTTGTGACTTGTGTTGTGAGTTGTCAAATTTTACCACACTTAGTGCCATTACTTGGTCATGGTCAGTGACATATGCCTACTTTGGTTGGTCATCGTGCATGGTCTCCACACCGTTCCACAACGTATTGAAGCCCTTGTGCTTGCTATGTAGTTCTTGGTGTTCCCCAACCATTGTTTCCCCCTCTGACCATTTGTGACTCGTATTATGAGTTGTCAACGTTGACCACACATAGCGGATTTCTTTGGTCAAAGGTGG
This sequence comes from Penium margaritaceum, assembly GCA_023375785.1. Classification (NCBI taxonomy): domain Eukaryota; kingdom Viridiplantae; phylum Streptophyta; class Zygnematophyceae; order Desmidiales; family Peniaceae; genus Penium; species Penium margaritaceum. Next base: position 57,663 of record SZWC01015091.1, read on the forward strand.
TACATATGCCTACTTTGGTCGGTCATTGTGCATGGTAGCCACACCGTGCTACTACTGACTGAATGTCATCGTACTTGGTAGTTGAGAACTGATATTCCCATAGCATTGTTTCTTGTCCTGAACGTTTGTGACTCGTGTTATGGTTGGTCAACGTTGATCACCCATGTTGAATTTCGGTGGTCATGATCAGTGACATATGCCTAATTTGGTTGTTTGGTGTGCATATTAGCCACACCGTGCCACTACGTATTGAAGTTCTTTGTCCTTTCTAGTCAATACATAGGCTTCGCAAACCATTGTCTCTCCCTTTGACAATTTGTGACTCGTGTTATGAGTGGTCAATGTTGACCACACATATTGGACTTCTTCGGTCATAGTCAGTGACGTATGCATCCTTTGGTTGGTCACTGTGCATGCTAGCCGTACCGTGCCACTGCTTGATGAAGGTCTTTGTACTTCCTAGTTGATAACTAGTGTTCCATATCCATTATTTTCCCCTGTGACCATTTGTGACTCGTGTTATGCGTTTTCAACGTTGACCACATGAAGTGAAATTCTGTTGTCATGTTCAGTGACATATGCATACTTTGGGTGGTCACTGTGCATTGAAGCCACATTGTGCCACTACATATTGAAGGTCTTTGTACTTGCTAGTAGATAACTAGTATTCAGAAACCATTACCTTCCACCCAGACCATTTGTGACTCGTGTTGTGAGTTTTCAAAGTTTACCACACTTAGTGACATTATTTGGTCATGGTCAGTGACATATGCCTACTTTGGTTGATCATCATGCATGGTCCCCACACCGTGCCACAACGTATTGAAGCCCCTTGTGCTTGCTATGTGATACGTGGTGTTCCCAAACCATTGTTTCCCCCTCTGAGCATTTATGACTCGTATTATGGGTTGTCAACGTGGACCACACACAGCGGATTTATTTGGTCAAAGGCAGTAAATATGCCTACTTTGGTCGGTCATTGTGCATGGTAGCCACACCGCGCTACTACTGAATGAAGGTCATTGTACTTGGCTGTTGATAACCGATATTCTCATAGCATTGTTTCCTCTCCTAACCGTTTGTGACTCGTGTTCTGGTTGGTCAACGCTGACCACCCATATTGAAATTCTCTGGTCATGATCAGTGACATATGCCTAGTTTGATTGTGTGGTGTGCATATTAGCCACACCGTGCCACTACAAATTGAAGTTCTTTGTCCTTTCTAGCCAATACATAGGTTTCCCAATCCATTGTTTTCCCCTCTGACCATTTGTGACTCGTGTTATGCGTTTTCAACGTTGACCACATGAAGTGAAATTCGTTCGTCATGGTTAGTGACATATGCATACTTTGGTTGGTCACTGTGCATGGAAGCCACATTGTGCCACTACATATTGAAGATATTTGTACTTGCTAGTAGATAACTAGTATTCACAAACCATTACCTTCCACCCTAACCATTTGTGACTCGTGTTGTGCGTTGTCAAAGTTTACCACACTTAGTGACATTACTTGGTCATGGTCAGTGACATATGCCTACTTTGGTTGGTCATCGTGCATGGTCTCCACACTGTGCCACAAAGTATTGAAGCCCTTGTGCTTGCTATGTAGTTCTTGGTGTTCCCCAACCATTGTTTCCCCCTCTCACCACTTGTGACTCGTATTATGAGTTGTCAACGTTGACCACACACAGCGGATTTCTTTGGTCAAAGGTGGTACATATGCCAACTTTGGTCGGTCATTGTGCATGGTAGCCACACCGTGCTACTACTAACTGAAGGTCATTGTACTTGGTAGTTGATAACCGATATTCCCATAGCATTGTTTTTTGTTCTGACCGTTTGTGACTCGTGTTATGGTTGGTCAACGTTGACCACCCATATTGAAATTTTGTGGTCATGATTAGTGACATATGCCTAGTTTGGTTGTTTGGTATGCATATTAGCCACATCGTGCCACTACGTATTGAAGTTCTTTGTCATTTCTAGTCAATACATAGGCTTCCCAAACCATTCTCTCTCCCTCTGAACATTTGTGACTCGTGTTATGGGTTGTCAATGTTGACCACACATAGTGGACATCTTCGGTCGTAGTCAGTGACGTATGCACCCTTTGGTTGGTCATTGTGCATGCTAGCCATACGGTGCCACTCCTTGTTGAATGTCTTTGTACTTCCTAGTTGATAACTAGTGTTCCCAATCCATTGTTTTCCCCTGTGACCATTTGTGACTCGTGTTATGCGTTTTCAACGTTGACCACATGAAGTGAAATTCTGTCGTCATGTTCAGTAACATATGCATACTTTGGGTGGTCACTGTGCATTGAAGCCACATTGTGCCACTACATATTCAAGGTATTTGTACTTGCTAGTAGAGAACTAGTATTCACAAACCATTACCTTCCACCCTAACCTTTTGTGACTCGTGTTATGCGATTTCAACGTTGACCACATGAAGTGAAATTCGTTCGTCATGGTTAGTGACATATGTATACTTTGGTTGGTCACTGTGCATGCTAGCCGTACCGTGCCACTGCTTGTTGAAGGTCTTTGTACTTCCTAGTTGATAACTAGTGTTCCCAATCCATTATTTTCCCCTGTGACCATTTGTGACTCGTATTATGAGTTGTCGACGTTGACCACACACAGCGGATTTCTTTGGTCAAAGGTGGTACATATGCCTACTTTCGGCGGTCATTGTTCATGGTAGCCACACCGCGCTACTACTGACTGACGGTCATTGTACTTGGTTGTTGAGAACCGATATTCTCATAGCATTGTTTCCTCTCCTAACCGTTTGTGACTCGTGTTAGGGTTGGTCAACGCTGACCACCCATATTGAAATTCTCTGGTCATGATCAGTGACATATGCCTACTTTGGTCGGTCATTGTGCTTGGTAGCCACACCGTACTACTACTGACTGAAGGTCATTGTACTTGGTGGTTGATAACCGATATTCTCATAGCATTGTTTCCTCTCCTAACCGTTTGTGACTCGTGTTAGGGTTGGTCAACGCTGACCACCCATATTGAAATTCTCTGGTCATGATCAGTGACATATGCCTACTTTGGTCGGTCATTGTGCTTGGTAGCCACACCGTACTACTACTGACTGAAGGTCATTGTACTTGGTGGTTGATAACCGATATTCTCATAGCATTGTTTCCTCTCCTAACCGTTTGTGACTCGTGTTAGGGTTGGTCAACGCTGACCACCCATATTGAAATTCTCTGGTCATGATCAGTGACATATGCCTACTTTGGTCGGTCATTGTGCTTGGTAGCCACACCGTACTACTACTGACTGAAGGTCATTGTACTTGGTGGTTGATAACCGATATTCTCATAGCATTGTTTCCTCTCCTAACCGTTTGTGACTCGTGTTAGGGTTGGTCAACGCTGACCACCCATATTGAAATTCTCTGGTCATGATCAGTGACATATGCCTACTTTGGTCGGTCATTGTGCTTGGTAGCCACACCGTACTACTACTGACTGAAGGTCATTGTACTTGGTGGTTGATAACCGATATTCTCATAGCATTGTTTCCTCTCCTAACCGTTTGTGACTCGTGTTAGGGTTGGTCAACGCTGACCACCCATATTGAAATTCTCTGGTCATGATCAGTGACATATGCCTACTTTGGTCGGTCATTGTGCTTGGTAGCCACACCGTACTACTACTGACTGAAGGTCATTGTACTTGGTGGTTGATAACCGATATTCTCATAGCATTGTTTCCTCTCCTAACCGTTTGTGACTCGTGTTAGGGTTGGTCAACGCTGACCACCCATATTGAAATTCTCTGGTCATGATCAGTGACATATGCCTACTTTGGTCGGTCATTGTGCTTGGTAGCCACACCGTACTACTACTGACTGAAGGTCATTGTACTTGGTGGTTGATAACCGATATTCTCATAGCATTGTTTCCTCTCCTAACCGTTTGTGACTCGTGTTAGGGTTGGTCAACGCTGACCACCCATATTGAAATTCTCTGGTCATGATCAGTGACATATGCCTACTTTGGTCGGTCATTGTGCTTGGTAGCCACACCGTACTACTACTGACTGAAGGTCATTGTACTTGGTGGTTGATAACCGATATTCTCATAGCATTGTTTCCTCTCCTAACCGTTTGTGACTCGTGTTAGGGTTGGTCAACGCTGACCACCCATATTGAAATTCTCTGGTCATGATCAGTGACATATGCCTACTTTGGTCGGTCATTGTGCTTGGTAGCCACACCGTACTACTACTGACTGAAGGTCATTGTACTTGGTGGTTGATAACCGATATTCTCATAGCATTGTTTCCTCTCCTAACCGTTTGTGACTCGTGTTAGGGTTGGTCAACGCTGACCACCCATATTGAAATTCTCTGGTCATGATCAGTGACATATGCCTACTTTGGTCGGTCATTGTGCTTGGTAGCCACACCGTACTACTACTGACTGAAGGTCATTGTACTTGGTGGTTGATAACCGATATTCTCATAGCATTGTTTCCTCTCCTAACCGTTTGTGACTCGTGTTAGGGTTGGTCAACGCTGACCACCCATATTGAAATTCTCTGGTCATGATCAGTGACATATGCCTACTTTGGTCGGTCATTGTGCTTGGTAGCCACACCGTACTACTACTGACTGAAGGTCATTGTACTTGGTGGTTGATAACCGATATTCTCATAGCATTGTTTCCTCTCCTAACCGTTTGTGACTCGTGTTAGGGTTGGTCAACGCTGACCACCCATATTGAAATTCTCTGGTCATGATCAGTGACATATGCCTACTTTGGTCGGTCATTGTGCTTGGTAGCCACACCGTACTACTACTGACTGAAGGTCATTGTACTTGGTGGTTGATAACCGATATTCTCATAGCATTGTTTCCTCTCCTAACCGTTTGTGACTCGTGTTAGGGTTGGTCAACGCTGACCACCCATATTGAAATTCTCTGGTCATGATCAGTGACATATGCCTACTTTGGTCGGTCATTGTGCTTGGTAGCCACACCGTACTACTACTGACTGAAGGTCATTGTACTTGGTGGTTGATAACCGATATTCTCATAGCATTGTTTCCTCTCCTAACCGTTTGTGACTCGTGTTAGGGTTGGTCAACGCTGACCACCCATATTGAAATTCTCTGGTCATGATCAGTGACATATGCCTACTTTGGTCGGTCATTGTGCTTGGTAGCCACACCGTACTACTACTGACTGAAGGTCATTGTACTTGGTGGTTGATAACCGATATTCTCATAGCATTGTTTCCTCTCCTAACCGTTTGTGACTCGTGTTAGGGTTGGTCAACGCTGACCACCCATATTGAAATTCTCTGGTCATGATCAGTGACATATGCCTACTTTGGTCGGTCATTGTGCTTGGTAGCCACACCGTACTACTACTGACTGAAGGTCATTGTACTTGGTGGTTGATAACCGATATTCTCATAGCATTGTTTCCTCTCCTAACCGTTTGTGACTCGTGTTAGGGTTGGTCAACGCTGACCACCCATATTGAAATTCTCTGGTCATGATCAGTGACATATGCCTACTTTGGTCGGTCATTGTGCTTGGTAGCCACACCGTACTACTACTGACTGAAGGTCATTGTACTTGGTGGTTGATAACCGATATTCTCATAGCATTGTTTCCTCTCCTAACCGTTTGTGACTCGTGTTAGGGTTGGTCAACGCTGACCACCCATATTGAAATTCTCTGGTCATGATCAGTGACATATGCCTACTTTGGTCGGTCATTGTGCTTGGTAGCCACACCGTACTACTACTGACTGAAGGTCATTGTACTTGGTGGTTGATAACCGATATTCTCATAGCATTGTTTCCTCTCCTAACCGTTTGTGACTCGTGTTAGGGTTGGTCAACGCTGACCACCCATATTGAAATTCTCTGGTCATGATCAGTGACATATGCCTACTTTGGTCGGTCATTGTGCTTGGTAGCCACACCGTACTACTACTGACTGAAGGTCATTGTACTTGGTGGTTGATAACCGATATTCTCATAGCATTGTTTCCTCTCCTAACCGTTTGTGACTCGTGTTAGGGTTGGTCAACGCTGACCACCCATATTGAAATTCTCTGGTCATGATCAGTGACATATGCCTACTTTGGTCGGTCATTGTGCTTGGTAGCCACACCGTACTACTACTGACTGAAGGTCATTGTACTTGGTGGTTGATAACCGATATTCTCATAGCATTGTTTCCTCTCCTAACCGTTTGTGACTCGTGTTAGGGTTGGTCAACGCTGACCACCCATATTGAAATTCTCTGGTCATGATCAGTGACATATGCCTACTTTGGTCGGTCATTGTGCTTGGTAGCCACACCGTACTACTACTGACTGAAGGTCATTGTACTTGGTGGTTGATAACCGATATTCTCATAGCATTGTTTCCTCTCCTAACCGTTTGTGACTCGTGTTAGGGTTGGTCAACGCTGACCACCCATATTGAAATTCTCTGGTCATGATCAGTGACATATGCCTACTTTGGTCGGTCATTGTGCTTGGTAGCCACACCGTACTACTACTGACTGAAGGTCATTGTACTTGGTGGTTGATAACCGATATTCTCATAGCATTGTTTCCTCTCCTAACCGTTTGTGACTCGTGTTAGGGTTGGTCAACGCTGACCACCCATATTGAAATTCTCTGGTCATGATCAGTGACATATGCCTACTTTGGTCGGTCATTGTGCTTGGTAGCCACACCGTACTACTACTGACTGAAGGTCATTGTACTTGGTGGTTGATAACCGATATTCTCATAGCATTGTTTCCTCTCCTAACCGTTTGTGACTCGTGTTAGGGTTGGTCAACGCTGACCACCCATATTGAAATTCTCTGGTCATGATCAGTGACATATGCCTACTTTGGTCGGTCATTGTGCTTGGTAGCCACACCGTACTACTACTGACTGAAGGTCATTGTACTTGGTGGTTGATAACCGATATTCTCATAGCATTGTTTCCTCTCCTGACCGTTTGTGACTCGTGTTATGGTTGGTCAACGCTGACCACCCATATTGAAATTCTCTGGTCATGATCAGTGACATATGCCTAGTTTGATTGTGTGGTGTGCATATTTGCCACACCGTGCTAGTACATATTGAAGTTCTTTGTCCTTTCTAGCCAATACATAGGCTTCCCAATCCATTGTTTTCCCCTCTGACCATTTGTGACTCGTGTTATGCGTTTTCAACGTTGACCACATGAAGTGAAATTTGTTCGTCATGGTTAGTGACATATGCATACTTTGGTTGGTCACCGTGCATTGAAGCCACATTGTGCCACTACATATTGAAGGTATTTGTACTTGCTAGTAGATAACTAGTATTCACAAACCATTACCTTCCACCCTGACGATTTGTGACTCGTGTTGTGAGTTGTCAAAGTTTACCACACTTAGTGACATTATTTGGTCATAGTCAGTGACATATGCCTACTTTGGTTGGTCATCATGCATGGTCCCCACACCGTGCCACAACGTATTGAAGTCCCTTGTGCTTGCTATGTGATACGTGGTGTTCCCAAACCATTGTTTCCCCCTCTGACCATTTATGACTCGTGTTATGGGTTGTCAACGTGGACCACACACAGCGGATTTCTTTGGTCAAAGGCAGTAAATATGCCTACTTTGGTCGGTCATTGTGCATGGTAGCCACACCGCGCTACTAATGACTGAAGGTCATTGTACTTGGTTGTTGGGACCCGATATTCTCATAGCATTGTTTCCTCTCCTGACCGTTTGTGACTCGTGTTATGGTTGGTCAACGCTGACCACCAATATTGAAATTCTCTGGTCATGATCAGTGACATATGCCTAGTTTGATTGTGTGGTGTGCATATTAGCCACACCGTGCCACTACATATTGAAGTTCTTTGTCCTTTCTAGCCAATACATAGGCTTCCCAATCCATTGTTTTCCCCTCTGACCATTTGTGACTCGTGTTATGCGTTTTCAACGTTGACCACATGAAGTGAAATTTGTTCGTCATGGTTAGTGACATATGCATACTTTGGTTGGTCACTGTGCATTGAAGCCACATTGTGCCACTACATATTGAAGGTATTTGTACTTGCTAGTAGATAACTAGTACTCATAAACCATTACCTTCCACCCAGACCATTTGTGACTCGTGTTGTGAGTTGTCAAAGTTTACCACACTTAGTGACATTATTTGGTCATAGTCAGTGATATATGCCTACTTTGGTTGGTCATCATGCATGGTCCCCACACCGTGCCACAACGTATTGAAGCCCCTTGTGCTTGCTATGTGATACGTGGTGTTCCCAAACCATTGTTTCCCCCTCAGACCATTTATGACTCGTGTTATGTGTTGTCAACGTGGACCACACACAGCGGATTTCTTTGGTCAAAGGCAGTAAATATGCCTACTTTGGTCGGTCATTGTGCATGAGCCACACCGCGCTACCAATGACTGAAGGTCATTGTACTTGGTTGTTGAGAACCGATATTCTCATAGCATTGTTTCCTCTCCTGACCGTTTGTGACTCGTGTTAGGGTTGGTCAACGCTGACCACCCATATTGAAATTCTCTTGTCATGATCAGTGACATATGCCTAGTTTGATTGTGTGGTGTGCATATTAGCCACACCGTGCCACTACATATTGAAGTTCTTTGTCCTTTCTAGCCAATACATAGGCTTCCCAATCCATTGTTTTCCCCTCTGACCATTTGTGACTCGTGTTATGCGTTTTCAACGTTGACCACATGAAGTGAAATTNGTGAAATTTGTTCGTCATGGTTAGTGACATATGCATACTTTGGTTGGTCACTGTGCATTGAAGCCACATTGTGCCACTACATATTGAAGGTATTTGTACTTGCTAGTAGATAACTAGTATTCACAAACCATTACCTTCCACCCTAACCTTTTGTGACTCGTGTTGTGAGTTGTCAAAGTTTACCACACTTAGTGACATTACTTGGTCATGGTCAGCGACATATGCCTACTTTGGTTGGTCATCGTGCATGGTCTCCACACCGTTCCACAACGTATTGAAGCCCTTGTGCTTGCTATGAAGTTCTTGGTGTTCCCCAACCATTGTTTCCCCCTCTGACCATTTGTGACTCGTATTATGAGTTGTCAACGTTGACCACACACAGCGGATTTCTTTGGTCAAAGGTGGTACATATGCCTACTTTGGTCGGTCATTGTGCATGGTAGCCACACCGTGCTACTACTGACTGAATGTCATCGTACTTGGTAGTTGAGAACTGATATTCGCATAGCATTGTTTCTTGTCCTGAACGTTTGTGACTCGTGTTATGGTTGGTCAACGTTGATCACCCATGTTGAAATTCGGTGGTCATGATCAGTGACATATGCCTAGTTTGGTTGTTTGGTGTGCATATTAGCCACACCGTGCCACTACGTATTGAAGTTCTTTGTCCTTTCTAGTCAATACATAGGCTTCCCAAACCATTGCCTCTCCCTCTGACAATTTGTGACTCGTGTTATGCGTTTTCAACGTTGACCACATGAAGTGAAATTCTGTTGTCATGTTCAGTGACATATGCATACTTTGGGTGGTCACTGTGCATTGAAGCAACATTGTGCCACTACATATTCAAGGTATTTGTACTTGCTAGTAGATAACTAGTATTCACAAACCATTACCTTCCACCCATACCATTTGTGACTCGTGTTGTGAGTTGTCAAAGTTTACCACACTTAGTGACATTATTTGGTCATGGTCAGTGACATATGCCTACTTTGGTTGGTCATCATGCATGGTCCCCACACCGTGCCACAACGTATTGAAGCCCCTTGTGCTTGCTATGTGATACGTGGTGTTCCCAAACCATTGTTTCCCCCGCTGAGCATTTATGACTCGTATTATGGGTTGTCAACGTGGACCACACACAGCGGATTTATTTGGTCAAAGGCAGTAAATATGCCTACTTTGGTCGGTCATTGTGCATGGTAGCCACACCGCGCTACTACTGACTGAATGTCATTGTACTTGGCTGTTGAGAACCGATATTCTCATAGCATTGTTTCCTCTCCTGACCGTTTGTGACTCGTGTTATGGTTGGTCAACGCTGACCACCCATATTGAAATTCTCTGGTCATGATCAGTGACATATGCCTAGTTTGATTGTGTGGTGTGCATATTAGCCACACCGTGCCACTACAAATTGAAGTTCTTTGTCCTTTCTACCCAATACATAGGCTTCCCAATCCATTGTTTTCCCCTCTGACCATTTGTGACTCGTGTTATGTGTTTTCAACGTTGACCACATGAAGTGAAATTTGTTCGTCATGGTTAGTGAAATATGCATACTTTGGTTGGTCACTGTGCATTGAAGCCACATTGTGCCACTACATATTGAAGGTATTTGTACTTGCTAGTAGATAACTAGTATTCACAAACCATTACCTTCCACCCTAACTATTCGTGACTCGTGTTGTGCGTTGTCAAAGTTTACCACACTTAGTGACATTACTTGGTCATGGTCAGGGACATATGCCTACTTTGGTTGGTCATCGTGCATGGTCTCCACACCGTGCCACAAAGTATTGAAGCCCTTGTGCTTGCTATGTAGTTCTTGGTGTTCCCCAACCATTGTTTGCCCCTCTCACCATTTGTGTCTCGTATTATGAGTTGTCAACGTTGACCACACACAGCGGATTTCTTTGGTCAAAGGTGGTACATATGCCTATTTTGGTCGGTCATTGTGCATGGTAGCCAAACCGTGCTACTACTTACTGAAGGTCATTGTACTTGGTAGTTGATAACCAATATTCCCATAGCATTGTTTTTTGTCCTGACCGTTTGTGACTCGTGTTATGCTTGTCAACGTTGACCACCCATATTGAAATGTTGTGGTCATGATTAGTGACATATGCCTAGTTTGGTTGTTTGGTATGCATATTAGCCACACCGTGCCACTATGTATTGAAGTTCTTTGTCCTTTCTAGTCAATACATAGGCTTCCCAAACCATTCTCTCTCCCTCTGAACATTTGTGACTCGTGTTATGGGTTGTCAATGTTGACCACACATAGTGGACTTCTTCGGTCGTAGTCAGTGACGTATGCACCCTTTGGTTGGTCACTGTGCATGCTAGCCATACCGTGCCACTGCTTGTTGAAGGTCTTTGTACTTCCTAGTTGATAACTAGTGTTCCCAATCCATTGTTTTCCCCTGTGACCATTTGTGACTCGTGTTATGCGTTTTCAACGTTGACCACATGAAGTGAAATTCTGTCGTCATGTTCAGTGACATATGCATACTTTGGGTGGTCACTGTGCATTGAAGCCACATTGTGCCACTACATATTGAAGGTATTTGTACTTGCTAGTAGATAACTAGTATTCACAAACCATTACCTTCCACCC
>SZWC01015092.1:1614-14654 GCA_023375785.1 Penium margaritaceum
TCTGACCACTGTGTTTCTGACCACTGTGTTTCTGACCACTGTGTTTCTGACCACTGTGTTTCTGACCACTGTGTTTCTGACCACTGTGTTTCTGACCACTGTGTTTCTGACCACTGTGTTTGAGACTAGTGTGCTTCTGACCAGTGTGTTTCGGACTAGTGTGCTTCTGACCAGTGTGTTTCTGACCACTGTGTTTCTGACCAGTGTGCTTCTGACCAGTGTGTTTCTGACCACTGTATTCATGACCACAGTGTTTCTAACCAGTGTGTTTCTGACCACTGTGTATTTTACCATTGTGTTTCTGACCACTGTGTTTCTGACCACTGTGCTTGTGACCAGTGTCTTTCAGACCATTGTGTTTCCGACCTTTCTGTTTCTCACCACTGTGTTTCTGACCAGTGTGTTTCTGTTCACTGTGTTTCTGACCAGTGTGTTTCTGACCACTGAGTTTCTGACCACTGTGTTTTTAACCACTGTGTTTCTGACCACTGTGTTTCCCACCACTGTGTTTCTGACCAGTTCCTTTCTGACCAGTGTGTCTCTGACCAGTGTGTCTCTGACCAGTGTGTTTCTGACCAGTGTGTTTCTAACCACTGTGCGTCTGACCACTGTGTTTCTGACCAGTGTGTTTCTGACCACTGTGTTTCTGAACAGTGTGTTTCTGACCGCTGTGTTTCTCACCAATGTGTTCCTGACCACTGTGTTTTTGACCAATGTGTTTCTGACCACTGTGTTTCTGACTGCTGCCTTTCAGACCACTGTGTGTCTGCCCACTGTGTTTCGGACCACTGTATTTCTTACCAGTGTGTTCCTGACCACTGTGTTTCTGCCCACTTTTTTTCTGACCAGTGTGTTCCTTTCCACTGTGTTTCTGAACATTGTGTATCTGACCAGTGTGTTTCTGACCAGTGTGTTTCTGACCCCTGTGTTTCTGACCAGTGTGTTTCTGACCACAGTGTTTCAGACCAGTGTATTTCTGACCACTGGGTTTCTGACCAGTGCGTTCCTGACCACTGTGTTTCTGACCAGTGTGTATCTGACCAGTGTGTTTCTGACCAGTGTGTTTCTAACCACTGTGCGTCTGACCACTGTGTTTCTGACCAGTGTGTTTCTGACCGCTGTGTTTCTCACCAATGTGTTCCTGACCACTGTGTTTTTGACCAATGTGTTTCTGACCACTGTGTTTCTGACTGCTGCCTTTCAGACCACTGTGTGTCTGCCCACTGTGTTTCGGACCACTGTATTTCTTACCAGTGTGTTCCTGACCACTGTGTTTCTGCCCACTTTTTTTCTGACCAGTGTGTTCCTTTCCACTGTGTTTCTGACCATTGTGTATCTGACCAGTGTGTTTCTGACCAGTGTGTTTCTAACCACTGTGCGTCTGACCACTGTGTTTCTGACCAGTGTGTTTCTGACCGCTGTGTTTCTCACCAATGTGTTCCTGACCACTGTGTTTTTGACCAATGTGTTTCTGACCACTGTGTTTCTGACTGCTGCCTTTCAGACCACTGTGTGTCTGCCCACTGTGTTTCGGACCACTGTATTTCTTACCAGTGTGTTCCTGACCACTGTGTTTCTGCCCACTTTTTTTCTGACCAGTGTGTTCCTTTCCACTGTGTTTCTGACCATTGTGTATCTGACCAGTGTGTTTCTGACCAGTGTGTTTCTAACCACTGTGCGTCTGACCACTGTGTTTCTGACCAGTGTGTTTCTGACCGCTGTGTTTCTCACCAATGTGTTCCTGACCACTGTGTTTTTGACCAATGTGTTTCTGACCACTGTGTTTCTGACTGCTGCCTTTCAGACCACTGTGTGTCTGCCCACTGTGTTTCGGACCACTGTATTTCTTACCAGTGTGTTCCTGACCACTGTGTTTCTGCCCACTTTTTTTCTGACCAGTGTGTTCCTTTCCACTGTGTTTCTGACCATTGTGTATCTGACCAGTGTGTTTCTGACCAGTGTGTTTCTAACCACTGTGCGTCTGACCACTGTGTTTCTGACCAGTGTGTTTCTGACCGCTGTGTTTCTCACCAATGTGTTCCTGACCACTGTGTTTTTGACCAATGTGTTTCTGACCACTGTGTTTCTGACTGCTGCCTTTCAGACCACTGTGTGTCTGCCCACTGTGTTTCGGACCACTGTATTTCTTACCAGTGTGTTCCTGACCACTGTGTTTCTGCCCACTTTTTTTCTGACCAGTGTGTTCCTTTCCACTGTGTTTCTGACCATTGTGTATCTGACCAGTGTGTTTCTGACCAGTGTGTTTCTAACCACTGTGCGTCTGACCACTGTGTTTCTGACCAGTGTGTTTCTGACCGCTGTGTTTCTCACCAATGTGTTCCTGACCACTGTGTTTTTGACCAATGTGTTTCTGACCACTGTGTTTCTGACTGCTGCCTTTCAGACCACTGTGTGTCTGCCCACTGTGTTTCGGACCACTGTATTTCTTACCAGTGTGTTCCTGACCACTGTGTTTCTGCCCACTTTTTTTCTGACCAGTGTGTTCCTTTCCACTGTGTTTCTGACCATTGTGTATCTGACCAGTGTGTTTCTGACCAGTGTGTTTCTAACCACTGTGCGTCTGACCACTGTGTTTCTGACCAGTGTGTTTCTGACCACTGTGTTTCTGACCACTGTGTTTCTGACTACTGTGTTTCTGACCACTGTGTTTCTGACCACTGTGTTTATGGCCACTGTGTTTCTGGCCACTTTGTTTCTGACCAGTGTGTTTATGACCACTGTGTTTCTGTACACTGTGTTTCTGACCACTGTGTTTCTGACCACTGTGTTTCTGACCACTGTGTTTCTGACCACTGCGTTTCTGACCAGCGTGTTTCTGACCACTGTGTTCCTGACCACTGTGTTTCTGACCATTTTGTTTCTGACCACTGTGTTTCTGACCAATGTGTTTCTGACCAGTGTGTTTCTGACCACTGTGTTTCTGACCACTGTCTTTCTGACCAGTTTGTTTGTGACCAGTATGTTTCTGACCAGTGTGTTTCTGACCAGTGTGTTTCTTACCATTGTGTTTCTGACCAGCGTGTATCTGACCAGTGAGCTTCTGACCATTGTGTTTCTGACCCCTGTGTTTCTGACCAGTGTGTTTCTGACCACTGTGTTTCTGACCAGTGTGTTTCTGACCACTGGGTTTCTGACCAGTGTGTTTCTGACCACTGTGTTTCTGACGACTGTGCTTCTGACCAGTGTCTTTCTGACCATTGTGTTTCTGACCACTGTGTTCCTGACCACTGTATTTTTTACCATTGTGTTTCTGACCAGTGTGTTTCTGACCAGTGTGTTTCTGACCAGTGTGTTTCTGACCAGTGTGTTTCTGACCAGTGTGTTTCTGACCAGTGTGTTTCTGACCAGTGTGTTTCTGACCAGTGTGTTTCTGACCAGTGTGTTTCTGACCAGTGTGTTTCTGACCAGTGTGTTTCTGACCACTGTGTTCCTGACCACTGTATTTTTTACCATTGTGTTTCTGACCAGTTTGTTTCTGACCACTGTGTTTCTGACAACTGTGTTTCTGACCACTGTGTTTCTGACCTCTGTGTTTGTGACCACTGTGTTTCTGACCACTGTGTTTCTGACCACTGTGTTTCAGACCACTGTGTTTCTGATCAGTGTGTTTCTGACCACTGTGTTTCTGACCACTGTGTTTCTCACCACTGTGTTTCTGACCACTGTGTTTCTGACCACTGTGTTTCTGACGACTGTCTTTATGACTACTGTGTTTCTGACCACTGTGTTTCTGACCAGTGTGTTTCTGACCAGTGTGTTTCTGACCAGTGTGTTTCTGACCAGTGTGTTTCTGACCAGTGTGTTTCTGACCAGTGTGTTTCTGACCAGTGTGTTTCTGACCAGTGTGTTTCTGACCAGTGTGTTTCTGACCAGTGTGTTTCTGACCAGTGTGTTTCTGACCAGTGTGTTTCTGACCAGTGTGTTTCTGACCAGTGTGTTTCTGACCAGTGTGTTTCTGACCAGTGTGTTTCTGACCAGTGTGTTTCTGACCACTGTGTTTCTGACCAGTGTGTTTATGACCACTGTGTTTCTGACCACTGTGTTTCTGACCAGTGTGTTTCTGACCACTGTGTTTCTGACCACTGTGTTTCTGACCACTGTGTTTCTGACCAGTGTGTTTATGACCACTGTGTTTCTGATCACAGTGTTTATGACCATCGTGTTTCTGACCAGTGTGTTTCTGACCACAGTGTTTCTGACCACTGTGTTTCTCACCACTGTGTTTCTGACCACTGTGTTTCTGACCACTGTGTTTCTGACCACTATGTTTCTGACCAGTGTGTTTATGACCACTGTGTTTCTGACTACTGTGTTTCTGACCACTGTGTTTCTGACCACTGTGTTTCTGACCACTGTGTTTCTGACCACTGTATTTCTGACCAGTGCTTCAGACCACTGTGTTTCTGATCAGTGTGTTTCTGACCACTGTGTTTCTGACCACTGTGTTTCTGACCATTGTGTTTCTGACCACTGTGTTTCTGACCACTGTGTTTCTGACTAGTGTGCTTCTGACCACTGTGTTTCTGACCACTGTGTTTCTGACCACTGTCCTGCTGACCACTGTGTTTCTTACCACTCTGTTTCTGACCACTGTGCTTCTGACCAGTGTGTTTCTGACCAGTGTGCTTCTGACCAGTGTGTTTCTGACCACTGTGTTTCTGACCACTGTGTTTCTGACCAGTGTGTTTCTGACCACTGTGTTTCTGACCAGTGTGTTTCTGACCACTGTGTTTCTGACCACTGTGCTTATGACCAGTGTCTTTCAGACCACTGTGTTTCTGACCAGTGTGTTTCTGTTCACTGTGTTTCTGACCAGTGTGTTTCTGACCACTGAGTTTCTGACCACTGTGTTTTTGACCACTGTGTTTCTGACCACTGTGTTTCCGACCATGTGTTTCTGACCAGTTCCTTTCTGACCAGTGTGTCTCTGACAAGTGTGTCTCTGACCAGTGTGTTTCTGACCAGTGTGTTTCTAACCACTGTGTTTCTGACCACTGTGTTTCTGACCAGTGTGTTTCTGACCACTGTGTTTCTGAACAGTGTGTTTCTGACCGCTGTGTTTCTCACCAATTTGTTCCTGACCACTGTGTTTTTGACCAATGTGTTTCTGACCACTGTGTTTCTGACTGCTGCCTTTCTGACCACTGTGGTTCTGCCCACTGTGTTTCGGACCACTGTATTTCTTACCAGTGTGTTCCTTACCACTGTGTTTCTGAACATTGTGTATCTGACCAGTGTGTTTCTGACCAGTGTGTTTCTGACCCCTGTGTTTCAGACCAGTGTGTTTCTGACCACAGTGTTTTGAGACCAGTGTGTTTCTGACCACTGGGTTTCTGACCAGTGCGTTCCTGACCACTGTGTTTCTGACCAGTGTGTATCTGACCAGTGTGTTACTGACCAGTGTGTTTCTGACCACTGTGTTTCTGAACACTGTGCTTCTGACCACTGTCTTTCCGCCCACTGTGTTTCTGACGACTGTGTTTCTGACCACTGTCTTTCTGACTACTATGTTTCGGACCACTGTGTTTCTCACCACTGTGTTTCTGACCAGTGTGTTTCTGACTATTGTGCTTCTGACCAGTGTGCTTCTGATCAGTGTGTTTCTGACCACTGTATTTCTGACCACTCTGTTTCTGACCACTGTGTTTCTGACCACTGTGTTTCTGACCACTGTGTTTCTGACCATTGTGTTTCTGACCATTGTGTTTCTGACCACTGTGTTTCTGACCACTGTGTTTCTGACCACTGTGTTTCTGACCACTGTGTTTCTGACCACTGTGTTTCTGACCATTGTGTTTCTGACCATTGTGTTTCTGACCACTGTGTTTCTGACCACTGTGTGTCTGACCACTGTGTTTCTAACCACTGTGTTTCTGACCACTGTGTTTCTGAGCTGTGTGTTTATGACCCCTGTGTTTCTGAGCAGTGTGTTTCTGACCACTGAGTTTCTGTCCAGTGTGTTTCTGACCACAGGGTTTCTGACCAGTGTGTTTCTGACCACTTTGTTTCTGACCACTGTGCTTCTGACCATTGTCTTTCTGGCCACTGTGTTTCTGACCACTGTGTTTCTGACCACTGTTTTTCTGACCAGTGTGTTTCTGTTCACTGTGTTTCTGACCAGTGTGTTTCTGACCACTGTGCTTCTGACCATTGTCTTTCTGGCCACTGTGTTTCTGACCACTGTGTTTCTGACCACTGTTTTTCTGACCAGTGTGTTTCTGTTCACTGTGTTTCTGACCAGTGTGTTTCTGACCACTGAGTTTCTGACCACTGTGTTTCTGACCACTGTGTTTCTGACCACTGTGTTTCTGACCACTGTGTTTCTGACCAGTGTGTTTCTGACCACTGAGTTTCTGACCACTGTGTTTCTGACCACTGTGTTTCTGACCACTGTGTTTCTGACCACTGTGTTTATGACTAGTGTGTTTCTGACCAGTGTCTGTCTGACCAGTGTGTTTCTGACCACTGTGTTTCTGACCACTATGTTTCTGACCACTATGTTTCTGACCACTATGTTTCTGACCACTGTGTTTCTGACTAGAGTGTTTCTGACCAGTGTATTTCTGACCAGTTTGTTTCTGACCAGTGTGTTTCTGACCACTGTATTTCTGACCACTGTGTTTGTGACAACTGTGTTTCTGACCTTTGTGTTTCTGACCAGTGTGTTTCTGACCACTGTGTTTCTGTCCTGTGTGTTTCTGACGACTGTGTTTCTGACCAGTGTGTTTCTAACCAGTGTGTTTCTGACCACTGTGTTTCTGACCATTGTGTTCCTGACCACTGTATTTTTTACCATTGTGTTTCTGACCAGTTTGTTTCTGACCACTGTCTTTCTGACAACTGTGTTTCTGACCACTGTGTTTCTGACCTCTGTGTTTCTGACCACTGTGTTTCTGACCACTGTGTTTCTGACCACTGTGTTTCAGACCACTGTGTTTCTGATCAGTGTGTTTCTGATCACTGTGTTTCTGACCACTGTGTTTCTGACCGCTGTGTTTCTGACCACTGTGTTTCTGACCACTGTGTTTCTGACCACTGTGTTTCTGACCACTGTGTTTCTGACCAGTGTGTTTATGACCACTGTGTTTCTGACCACTGTGTTTCTGACCACTGTGTCTCTGACCACTGTGTTTCTGACCACTCTGTTTCTGACCACTGTGTTTCTGACGACTGTGCTTCTGACCAGTGTCTTTCTGACCATTGTGTTTCTGACCATTGTGTTTCTGACCATTGTGTTTCTGACCATTGTGTTTCTGACCATTGTGTTTCTGACCATTGTGTTTCTGACCATTGTGTTTCTGACCATTGTGTTTCTGACCATTGTGTTTCTGACCATTGTGTTTCTGACCATTGTGTTTCTGACCATTGTGTTTCTGACCATTGTGTTTCTGACCATTGTGTTTCTGACCATTGTGTTTCTGACCATTGTGTTTCTGACCATTGTGTTTCTGACCATTGTGTTTCTGACCATTGTGTTTCTGACCATTGTGTTTCTGACCATTGTGTTTCTGACCATTGTGTTTCTGACCATTGTGTTTCTGACCATTGTGTTTCTGACCATTGTGTTTCTGACCATTGTGTTTCTGACCATTGTGTTTCTGACCATTGTGTTTCTGACCATTGTGTTTCTGACCATTGTGTTTCTGACCATTGTGTTTCTGACCATTGTGTTTCTGACCATTGTGTTTCTGACCATTGTGTTTCTGACCATTGTGTTTCTGACCATTGTGTTTCTGACCATTGTGTTTCTGACCATTGTGTTTCTGACCATTGTGTTTCTGACCATTGTGTTTCTGACCATTGTGTTTCTGACCATTGTGTTTCTGACCATTGTGTTTCTGACCATTGTGTTTCTGACCATTGTGTTTCTGACCATTGTGTTTCTGACCATTGTGTTTCTGACCATTGTGTTTCTGACCATTGTGTTTCTGACCATTGTGTTTCTGACCATTGTGTTTCTGACCATTGTGTTTCTGACCATTGTGTTTCTGACCATTGTGTTTCTGACCATTGTGTTTCTGACCATTGTGTTTCTGACCATTGTGTTTCTGACCATTGTGTTTCTGACCATTGTGTTTCTGACCATTGTGTTTCTGACCATTGTGTTTCTGACCATTGTGTTTCTGACCATTGTGTTTCTGACCATTGTGTTTCTGACCATTGTGTTTCTGACCATTGTGTTTCTGACCATTGTGTTTCTGACCATTGTGTTTCTGACCATTGTGTTTCTGACCATTGTGTTTCTGACCATTGTGTTTCTGACCATTGTGTTTCTGACCATTGTGTTTCTGACCATTGTGTTTCTGACCATTGTGTTTCTGACCATTGTGTTTCTGACCATTGTGTTTCTGACCATTGTGTTTCTGACCATTGTGTTTCTGACCATTGTGTTTCTGACCATTGTGTTTCTGACCATTGTGTTTCTGACCATTGTGTTTCTGACCATTGTGTTTCTGACCATTGTGTTTCTGACCATTGTGTTTCTGACCATTGTGTTTCTGACCATTGTGTTTCTGACCATTGTGTTTCTGACCATTGTGTTTCTGACCATTGTGTTTCTGACCATTGTGTTTCTGACCATTGTGTTTCTGACCATTGTGTTTCTGACCATTGTGTTTCTGACCATTGTGTTTCTGACCATTGTGTTTCTGACCATTGTGTTTCTGACCATTGTGTTTCTGACCATTGTGTTTCTGACCATTGTGTTTCTGACCATTGTGTTTCTGACCATTGTGTTTCTGACCATTGTGTTTCTGACCATTGTGTTTCTGACCATTGTGTTTCTGACCATTGTGTTTCTGACCATTGTGTTTCTGACCATTGTGTTTCTGACCATTGTGTTTCTGACCATTGTGTTTCTGACCATTGTGTTTCTGACCATTGTGTTTCTGACCATTGTGTTTCTGACCATTGTGTTTCTGACCATTGTGTTTCTGACCATTGTGTTTCTGACCATTGTGTTTCTGACCATTGTGTTTCTGACCATTGTGTTTCTGACCATTGTGTTTCTGACCATTGTGTTTCTGACCATTGTGTTTCTGACCATTGTGTTTCTGACCATTGTGTTTCTGACCATTGTGTTTCTGACCATTGTGTTTCTGACCATTGTGTTTCTGACCATTGTGTTTCTGACCATTGTGTTTCTGACCATTGTGTTTCTGACCATTGTGTTTCTGACCATTGTGTTTCTGACCATTGTGTTTCTGACCATTGTGTTTCTGACCATTGTGTTTCTGACCATTGTGTTTCTGACCATTGTGTTTCTGACCATTGTGTTTCTGACCATTGTGTTTCTGACCATTGTGTTTCTGACCATTGTGTTTCTGACCATTGTGTTTCTGACCATTGTGTTTCTGACCATTGTGTTTCTGACCATTGTGTTTCTGACCATTGTGTTTCTGACCATTGTGTTTCTGACCATTGTGTTTCTGACCATTGTGTTTCTGACCATTGTGTTTCTGACCATTGTGTTTCTGACCATTGTGTTTCTGACCATTGTGTTTCTGACCATTGTGTTTCTGACCATTGTGTTTCTGACCATTGTGTTTCTGACCATTGTGTTTCTGACCATTGTGTTTCTGACCATTGTGTTTCTGACCATTGTGTTTCTGACCATTGTGTTTCTGACCATTGTGTTTCTGACCATTGTGTTTCTGACCATTGTGTTTCTGACCATTGTGTTTCTGACCATTGTGTTTCTGACCATTGTGTTTCTGACCATTGTGTTTCTGACCATTGTGTTTCTGACCATTGTGTTTCTGACCATTGTGTTTCTGACCATTGTGTTTCTGACCATTGTGTTTCTGACCATTGTGTTTCTGACCATTGTGTTTCTGACCATTGTGTTTCTGACCATTGTGTTTCTGACCATTGTGTTTCTGACCATTGTGTTTCTGACCATTGTGTTTCTGACCATTGTGTTTCTGACCATTGTGTTTCTGACCATTGTGTTTCTGACCATTGTGTTTCTGACCATTGTGTTTCTGACCATTGTGTTTCTGACCATTGTGTTTCTGACCATTGTGTTTCTGACCATTGTGTTTCTGACCATTGTGTTTCTGACCATTGTGTTTCTGACCATTGTGTTTCTGACCATTGTGTTTCTGACCATTGTGTTTCTGACCATTGTGTTTCTGACCATTGTGTTTCTGACCATTGTGTTTCTGACCATTGTGTTTCTGACCATTGTGTTTCTGACCATTGTGTTTCTGACCATTGTGTTTCTGACCATTGTGTTTCTGACCATTGTGTTTCTGACCATTGTGTTTCTGACCATTGTGTTTCTGACCATTGTGTTTCTGACCATTGTGTTTCTGACCATTGTGTTTCTGACCATTGTGTTTCTGACCATTGTGTTTCTGACCATTGTGTTTCTGACCATTGTGTTTCTGACCATTGTGTTTCTGACCATTGTGTTTCTGACCATTGTGTTTCTGACCATTGTGTTTCTGACCATTGTGTTTCTGACCATTGTGTTTCTGACCATTGTGTTTCTGACCATTGTGTTTCTGACCATTGTGTTTCTGACCATTGTGTTTCTGACCATTGTGTTTCTGACCATTGTGTTTCTGACCATTGTGTTTCTGACCATTGTGTTTCTGACCATTGTGTTTCTGACCATTGTGTTTCTGACCATTGTGTTTCTGACCATTGTGTTTCTGACCATTGTGTTTCTGACCATTGTGTTTCTGACCATTGTGTTTCTGACCATTGTGTTTCTGACCATTGTGTTTCTGACCATTGTGTTTCTGACCATTGTGTTTCTGACCATTGTGTTTCTGACCATTGTGTTTCTGACCATTGTGTTTCTGACCATTGTGTTTCTGACCATTGTGTTTCTGACCATTGTGTTTCTGACCATTGTGTTTCTGACCATTGTGTTTCTGACCATTGTGTTTCTGACCATTGTGTTTCTGACCATTGTGTTTCTGACCATTGTGTTTCTGACCATTGTGTTTCTGACCATTGTGTTTCTGACCATTGTGTTTCTGACCATTGTGTTTCTGACCATTGTGTTTCTGACCATTGTGTTTCTGACCATTGTGTTTCTGACCATTGTGTTTCTGACCATTGTGTTTCTGACCATTGTGTTTCTGACCATTGTGTTTCTGACCATTGTGTTTCTGACCATTGTGTTTCTGACCATTGTGTTTCTGACCATTGTGTTTCTGACCATTGTGTTTCTGACCATTGTGTTTCTGACCATTGTGTTTCTGACCATTGTGTTTCTGACCATTGTGTTTCTGACCATTGTGTTTCTGACCATTGTGTTTCTGACCATTGTGTTTCTGACCATTGTGTTTCTGACCATTGTGTTTCTGACCATTGTGTTTCTGACCATTGTGTTTCTGACCATTGTGTTTCTGACCATTGTGTTTCTGACCATTGTGTTTCTGACCATTGTGTTTCTGACCATTGTGTTTCTGACCATTGTGTTTCTGACCATTGTGTTTCTGACCATTGTGTTTCTGACCATTGTGTTTCTGACCATTGTGTTTCTGACCATTGTGTTTCTGACCATTGTGTTTCTGACCATTGTGTTTCTGACCATTGTGTTTCTGACCATTGTGTTTCTGACCATTGTGTTTCTGACCATTGTGTTTCTGACCATTGTGTTTCTGACCATTGTGTTTCTGACCATTGTGTTTCTGACCATTGTGTTTCTGACCATTGTGTTTCTGACCATTGTGTTTCTGACCATTGTGTTTCTGACCATTGTGTTTCTGACCACTGTGTCTCTGACCACTGTGTTTCTGACCACTGTGTTTCTGACCAGTGTGTTTCTGACCAGTGTGTTTCTGACCACTGTGTTTCTGACCACTGTGTTTCTGACCAGTGTGTTTCTGACCACTGGGTTTCTGAGCAGTGTGTTTCTGACCACTGTGCTTCGCACCAGTGTCTTTCTGACCACTGTGTTTCTGACCTGTGTGTTTCTGACCACTGGGTTTCTGACCAGTGTGTTTCTGACCACTGTGTTTCTGACCACTGAGCTTCTGACCAGTGTCTTTCTGTTCACTGTGTTTCTGACCACTGTGCTACTGACCAGTGTCTTTCTGACCACTGTGTTTCTGACCACTGTGTTTCTGACCACTGGGTTTCTGACCAGTGTGTTTCTGACCACTGTGTTTCTGACCACTGAGCTTCTGACCAGTGTCTTTCTGTTCACTGTGTTTCTGACCAGTGTGTTTATGACCACTGTGTTTCTGACCACTGTGTTTCTGACCAGTGTGTTTCTGACCACTGTGTTTTTGACCACTGTGTTTCTGACCACTGTGTTTCTGACCAGTGTGTTTATGACCACTGTGTTTCTGACCACTGTGTTTCTGACCAGTGTGTTTCTGACCACTGTGTTTTTGACCACTGTGTTTCTGACCACTGTGTTTCCGACCACTGTGTTTCTGACCAGTTCCTTTCTGACCAGTGTGTCTCTCACCAGTGTGTCTCTGACCAGTGTGTTTCTGACCAGTGTGTTTCTAACCACTGTGTTTCTGACCACTGTGTTTCTGACCAGTGTGTTTCTGACCACTGTGTTTCTGAACAGTGTGTTTGATGACCGCTGTGTTTCTCACCAATGTGTTCCTGACCACTGTGTTTTTGACCAATGTGTTTCTGACCACTGTGTTTCTGACTACTGCCTTTCTGACCACTGTGTTTCTGCCCACTGTGTTTCGGACCACTGTATTTCTTACCAGTGTGTTCCTGACCACTGTGTTTCTGCCCACTTTGTTTCTGACCAGTGTGTTCCTTACCACTGTGTTTCTGAACATTGTGTATCTGACCAGTGTGTTTCTGACCAGTGTGTTTCTGACCCCTGTGTTTCTGACCAGTGTGTTTCTGACCACAGTGTTTCAGACCAGTGTATTTGTGACCACTGGGTTTCTGACCAGTGCGTTCCTGACCACTGTGTTTCTGACCAGTGTGTATCTGACCAGTGTGTTTCTGACCAGTGTGTTTCTGACCACTGTGTTTCTGACCACTGTGCTTCTGACCACTGTCTTTCCGACCACTGTGTTTCTGAC
>SZWC01015092.1:47494-59023 GCA_023375785.1 Penium margaritaceum
TGTGTTTCTGACCAGTGTGTTTCTGACCAGTGTGTTTCTGACCAATGTGTTTCTGACCAGTGTGTTTCCGACCACCGCGTTTCTGACCAGTGTGTTTCTGGCCACCGTGTTTCTGACCACTGTGTTTCTGACCAGTGTGTTTCTGACCACAGTGTTTCTGACCACTGTGTTTCTGACCAGTGTGTTTCTGACCAGTGTGTTTCTGACTATTGTGTTTATGACCATTGTGTTTCTGACCACTGTGTTTCTGACCACTGTGTTTCTGACCACTGTGCTTCTGACAAGTGTGTTTCTGACCACTGTGTTTCTGACCTGTGTGTTTCTGACGACTGTGTTTCTGAACAGTGTGTTTCTGACAAGTGTGTTTCTGACCACTGTGTTTCTGACCACTGAGCTTCTGACCAGTGTGTTTCTGACCACTGTGTTTTTGAACAGTGTGTTTCTGACCACTGTGTTTCTGACCAATGTGTTCCTGACCACTGTGTTTCTGACCAATGTGTTTCTGACCACTGTGTTTCTGACCAGTGTGTTTCTGACCACTGTGTTTCTGGCCACTGTGTTTCTGACCAGAGTGTTTCTGACCACAGTGTTTCTGACCAGTGTGTTTCCAACCACTGTGTTTCTGACCAGTGTGTTTCTGACCACTGTGTTTCTGACTAGTGTGTTTCTGACCAGTGTGTTTCTGACCAGTGTGCTTCTGACCAGTGTGTTTCTGACCACTGTGTTTCTGACCAGTGTGCTTCTGACCAGTGTGTTTCTGACCACTGTATTTCTGACCACAGTGTTTCTGACCAGTGTGTTTCTGACCAGTGTGCTTCTGACCAGTGTGTTTCTGACCACTGTATTTCTGACCACAGTGTTTCTGACCAGTGTGTTTCTGACCACTCTGTTTTTGACCATTGTGTTTCTGACCATTGTGTTTCTGACCACTGTGCTTCTGACCAGTGTATTTCTGACCACTGTGTTTCTGACCACTCTGTTTCTCACCACTGTGTTTCAGACCAGTGTGTTTCTGTTCACTGTGTTTCTGACCAGTGTGTTTCTGACCACTAAGTTTCTGACCACTGTGTTTCTGACCACTGTGTTTCTGACCACTGTGTTTCCGACCACTGTGTTTCTGACCAGTTCGTTTCTGACCAGTGTGTTTCTGACCAGTGTGTCCCTGACCAGTGTGTTTCTGACCACTCTGTTTCTAACCACTGTGTTTCTGACCACTGTGTTTCTGACCAGTGTGTTTCTGACCACTGTGTTTCTGACCAGTGTGTTTCTGACCACTGTGTTTCTGACCACTGTGTTTCCGACCACTGTCTTTCTGCCCAGTGTGTTCCTGACCACTGTGTTTCTGACCACTTTGTTTCTGACCAGTGTGTTCCTTACCACTTTGTTTCTGAACATGGTGTATCTGACCAGTGTGTTTCTGACCAGTGTGTTTCTGACCACTGTGTTTCAGACCAGTGTATTTCTGACCACTGGGTTTCTAACCAGTGTGTTTCTGACCACTGTGTTTCTGACCACTTAGCTTCTGACTAGTGTCTTTCTGTTTACTGTGTCTCTGTCCACTGTGTTTCTGACCACTGTGTTTCTGACCAGTGTGTTTCTGATCACTGTGTGTCTGACCAGTGGTTTCTGACCAGTGTGTTTCTGACCACTGTATTTCTGACCACTGTGCTTCTGACCACTGTGTTTCCGACCACTGTGTTTCTGACGACTGTGTTTCTGAGCAGTGTCTTTCTGGCCACTGTGTTTCTGACCACTGTGTTTCTGACCACTGTGTTTCTGACTAGTGTGTTTCTGACTAGTGTGTTTCTGACCAGTGTGCTTCTGACCAGTGTGTTTCTGACCACTGTATTTCTGACCACTCTGTTTCTGACCACTGTGTTTCTGACCACTGTGTTTTTGACCACTGTGTTTTTGACCACAGTGTTTCTGACCATTGTGTTTCTGACCACTGTGTTTCTGACCACTGTGTTTCTGACCACCGTGCTTCTAACCACTGTGTTTCTGACCACTGTGTTTCTGACCAGTGTGTTTCTGACCACAGGTTTCTGACCAGTGTGTTTCTGAACGGTGTGTTTCTGACCACTGTGTTTCTGATCACTGTGTGTCTGACCAGTGTGTTTCTGACCAGTGTGTTTCTGACTAGTGTGTTTCTGACCAGTGTGTTTCTGACTAGTGTGTTTCTGACCAGTGTGTTTCTGACTAGTGTGTTTCTGACCAGTGTGTTTCTGACTAGTGTGTTTCTGACCAGTGTGTTTCTGACTAGTGTGTTTCTGACCAGTGTGTTTCTGACTAGTGTGTTTCTGACCAGTGTGTTTCTGACTAGTGTGTTTCTGACCAGTGTGTTTCTGACTAGTGTGTTTCTGACCAGTGTGTTTCTGACTAGTGTGTTTCTGACCAGTGTGTTTCTGACTAGTGTGTTTCTGACCAGTGTGTTTCTGACTAGTGTGTTTCTGACCAGTGTGTTTCTGACTAGTGTGTTTCTGACCAGTGTGTTTCTGACTAGTGTGTTTCTGACCAGTGTGTTTCTGACTAGTGTGTTTCTGACCAGTGTGTTTCTGACTAGTGTGTTTCTGACCAGTGTGTTTCTGACTAGTGTGTTTCTGACCAGTGTGTTTCTGACTAGTGTGTTTCTGACCAGTGTGTTTCTGACTAGTGTGTTTCTGACCAGTGTGTTTCTGACTAGTGTGTTTCTGACCAGTGTGTTTCTGACTAGTGTGTTTCTGACCAGTGTGTTTCTGACTAGTGTGTTTCTGACCAGTGTGTTTCTGACTAGTGTGTTTCTGACCAGTGTGTTTCTGACTAGTGTGTTTCTGACCAGTGTGTTTCTGACTAGTGTGTTTCTGACCAGTGTGTTTCTGACTAGTGTGTTTCTGACCAGTGTGTTTCTGACTAGTGTGTTTCTGACCAGTGTGTTTCTGACTAGTGTGTTTCTGACCAGTGTGTTTCTGACTAGTGTGTTTCTGACCAGTGTGTTTCTGACTAGTGTGTTTCTGACCAGTGTGTTTCTGACTAGTGTGTTTCTGACCAGTGTGTTTCTGACTAGTGTGTTTCTGACCAGTGTGTTTCTGACTAGTGTGTTTCTGACCAGTGTGTTTCTGACTAGTGTGTTTCTGACCAGTGTGTTTCTGACTAGTGTGTTTCTGACCAGTGTGTTTCTGACTAGTGTGTTTCTGACCAGTGTGTTTCTGACTAGTGTGTTTCTGACCAGTGTGTTTCTGACTAGTGTGTTTCTGACCAGTGTGTTTCTGACTAGTGTGTTTCTGACCAGTGTGTTTCTGACTAGTGTGTTTCTGACCAGTGTGTTTCTGACTAGTGTGTTTCTGACCAGTGTGTTTCTGACTAGTGTGTTTCTGACCAGTGTGTTTCTGACCACTGTGTTTCAGACCACTGTGTTTCTGACCACTGTGTTTCAGACCACTGTGTTTCAGACCACTGTGTTTCTGACCAGAGTGTTTCTGACCACTGTGTTTCTGACCACTGTGTTTCTGACCTGTGTGTTTCTGACCACTGTGTTTCTGACCACTCTTTTTCTGCCCAGTGTGTTTATGACCACTGTGTTTCTGACCACTTTGTTTCTGACCACTTTGTTTCTGACCAGTGTGTTTCTGACAACTGTGTTTCTGACCACTGTGTTCCTGACCACTGTGTTTCTGACCACTGTGTTTCTCACCACTGTGTTTCTAACCACTGTGTTTCTGACCACTGTGTTCTGACAAGTGTGTTTCTGATCACTGTGTTTCTGACCAGTCAGTTTCTGACCACTGTGTTTCTGAACAGTGTGTTTCTGACCACTGTATTTCTGACCAATGTGTGCCTAACCACTGTGTTTCTCACCAATGTGTTTCTGACCACTATGTTTCTGACCAGTGTGTTTCTGACCACTGTGTTTCTGACCATTGTGTTTCGGACCACTGTCTTTCTGACTAGTGGGTTTCTGACCACTGTGTTTCTGACCAGTTTGTTTCTGACCACTGTGGTCCTTACCACTGTGTGTCTGAACAGTGTGTATCTGACCAGTGTGTTTCTGACCATTGTGTTTCTGGCCCCTGTGTTTCTAACCAGTGTGTTTCTGACCACTGTGTTTCTGACCACTGGGTTTCTGACCACTGTGTTTCTGACCACTGTGTTTCTGACCACTGAGCTTCTGACCAGTGTCTTTCTGTTCACTGTGTTTCTGACCACTGTGGTTCTAACCACTGTGTTTCTGACCACTGTGTTTCTGACCACTGTGTTTCTGACCACTGTGTTTCTGACCACTGTGTTTCTGACCATTGTGTTTCTGACCATTGTGTTTCTGACCACTGTGTTTCTGACCACTGTGTTTCTGACCACTGTGTTTCTGACCATTGTGTTTCTGACCATTGTGTTTCTGACCACTGTGTTTCTGACCACTGTGTTTCTGACCACTGTGTTTCAGACCACTGTGTTTCTGACCATTGTGTTTCTGACCATTGTGTTTCTGACCACTGTGTTTCTGACCACTGTGTTTCTGACCAGTGTGTTTCTGACCACTGTGTTTCTGACCATTGTGCTTCTGACCACTGTGTTTCCAACCACTGTGTTTCTGACCAGTGTGTTTCTGACCACTGTGTGTCTGATCAGTGTGTTTCTGACCACTGTGTTTCTGACCACTGTGCTTCTGACCACTGTGTTTCCGACCACTGTGTTTCTGACCAGTGTGTTTCTGACCACTGTGTTTCTGACCACTGTGTTTCTGACCACTGTGTTTCTGACTAGTGTATTTCTGACTAGTGTGTTTCTGACCAGTGTGCTTCTGACCAGTGTGTTTCTGACCGCTGTATTTCTGACCACTGTGTTTCTGACCACGGTGTTTCGTACCACTGTGTTCCTGACCACGGTGTTTCCGGCCATTGTGTTTCTGACCATTGTGTTTCTGACCACTGTGTTTCTGACCACTGTGTTTCTTACCACTGTGTTTCTGACCACTGTGTTTCTGACCACTGTGTTTCTGACCACGGTGTTTCCGGCCATTGTGTTTCTGACCATTGTGTTTCTGACCACTGTGTTTCTGACCACTGTGTTTCTTACCACTGTGTTTCTGACCACTGTGTTTCTGACCACTGTGTTTCGGACCACTGTGTTTCTGACCACTGTGTTTCTGACCAGTGTGTTTCTGACCACTGTGTTTCTGAACACTGTGTTTCTGACCACTGTGTTTCTGACCAATGCGTTCCTGACCACTGTGTTTCTGACCAATGTGTTTTTGACCACTGTGTTTCTGACCAGTGTGTTTCTGACCACTGTGTTTCTGACCACTGTGTTTCGGACCACTGTCTTTCTGACCACTGGGTTTCTGACCACTGTGTTTCTGATCAGTTTGTTTCTGACCACTGTGTTCCTTACCACTGTGTTTCTGAACAGTGTGTATCTGACCAGTGTGTTTCTGACCATTGTGTTTCTGACCCCTGTGTTTCTGACCAGTGTGTTTAGGACCACTGTGTTTGTGACCAGTGTGTTTCTGACCACTGGGTTTCTGACCAGTGTGTTTCTGAACACTGTGTTTCTGACCACTGAGCTTCTGACCAGTGTCTTTCTGTGCACTGTGTTTCTGACCACCGTGTTTTTGACCACTGTGTTTCTGACCAGTGTGTTTCTGATCACTGTGTGTCTGATCACTATGTTTCTGACAACTGCGTTTCTGACCTGCTTTTTTCTGACCACTATGTTTCCGACCACTGTGTTTCTGACCAGTGTGTTTCTGACCACTGTGTTTCTAACCACTGTGTTTCTGACTAGTGTGTTTCTGACCAGTGTGTTTCTGACCAGTGTGCTTCTGACCAGTGTGCTTCTGACCAGTGTGTTTCTGACCACTGTGTTTCTGACCAGTGTGCTTCTGACCAGTGTGTTTCTGACCACTTTATTTCTGACCACTGTGTTTCTGACCAGTGTGTTTCTGACCACTGTGTTTCTGACCACTGTGTTTCTGACCACTGTGTTTCTGACAAGTGTGTTTCTGACCACTGTGTTTCTGACCAGTGTGTTTCTGACCACTGTGTTCCTGAACAGTGTGTTTCTGACAAGTGTGTTTCTGACCACTGTGTTTCTGACCACTGAGTTTCTGACCACTGTGTTTTTGACCACTGTGTTTCTGACCACTGTGTTTCTGACCACTGTGTTTCAGACCACTGTGTTTCTGACCAGTGTGTTTCTGACCTGTGTGTTTCCGACCACTGTGTTTCTGACCAGTGTGTTTCTGACCACTGTGTTTATGACCACTCTGCTTCTGACCAGTGTGTTTATGACCACTGTGTTTCTGACCAATGTGTTTCTGACCACTGTGTTTCTGACCAGTGTGTTTCTGACCACTGTGTTTCTGACCACTGTGTTTCTGACCACTGTGTTTCTGATCACTGTGTTTCTAACCACTGTGTTTCTGACCACTGTGTTTCGGACCACTGTGTTTCTGACCAGTGTGTTTCTGATCACTCTGTTTCTGACCAGTGTGTTTCTGACCTGTGTGTTTCTGACCACTGTGTTTCTGACCAGTGGGTTTCTGACCAGTGTGTTTCTGACCAATGTGTTTCTGACCACTGTGTTTCTGACCAGTGTGTTTCTGACCACTGTGTTTCTGACCACTGTGTTTCTGACCACTGTGTTTCTGACCACTGTGTTTCTGATCACTGTGTTTCTAACCACTGTGTTTCTGACCACTGTGTTTCTGACAAGTGTGTTTCTGACCACTGTGTTTCTGACCAGTGGGTTTCTGACCGATGTGTTTCTGACCAGTTTGTTTCTGACCACTTTGTTCCTTTCCACTGTGTTTCTGAACAGTGTGTATCTGACCAGTGTGTTTCTGACCACTGTATTTTTGACCACTGTGTTTCTGACCACTGTGTTTCTGACCACTGGGTTTCTGACCACTGTGTTTCTGACCACTGGGTTTCTGACCACTGTGTTTCTGACCACTGTGTTTCTAACCACTGAGCTTCTGACCAGTGTCTTTCTGTTCACTGTGTTTCTGACCAATGAGTTTCTGACCACTGTGTTTCTGACCACTGTGTTTCTGACCACTGTGTTTCTGACTAGTGTATTTCTGACTAGTGTGTTTCTGACCAGTGTGCTTCTGACCACTGTGTTTCTGACCACTGTATTTCTGACCACTGTGTTTCTGACCACTGTGTTCCTGACCACTGTGCTCCTGACCACTGTGTTTCTGACCATTGTGTTTCTGATCAATGTGTGTCTGACCAGTGTGTTTCTGACCACTGTTTTTCTGACCACTGTGTTTCTGACCACTGTGCTTCTGACCACTGTGTTTCCGACCGCTGTGTTTCTGACCAGTGTGTTTCTGACCAGTGTGTTTCTGACCAGTGTGTTTCTGACCACTGTGTTTCTGACCACTGTGTTTCTGACTAGTGTGTTTCTGACCATTGTGCTTCTGACAAGTGTGTTTCTGACCATTGTATTTCTGACCACTGTGTTTCTGACCACTGTGTTTCTGACCACTGTGTTCCTGACCACCGTGTTTCTGACCATTGTGTTTCTGACCATTGTGTTTCTGACCACTATGTTTCTGACCACTGTAATTCTGACCACTGTGTTTCTGACCACTGTGTTTCTGACCACAGTGTTTCTGACCAGTGTGTTTCTGACCACTGTGCTTCTGAACAGTGTGTTTCTGACCACTGTGTTTCTGACCAATGTGTTCCTGACCACTGTGTTTCTGACCAATGTGTTTTTGACCACTGTGTTCCTGACCAGTGTGTTTCTGAGCACTGTGTTTCTGACCACTGTGTTTCGGACCACTGTCTTTCTTACCAGTGGGTTTCTGACCACTGTGTTTCTGACCAGTTTGTTTCTGACCACTGTGTTCCTTACCACTGTGTTTCTCATCAGTGTGTATCTGACCAGTGTGTTTCTGACCATGGAGTTTCTGACCCCTGTGCTTCTGACCAGTGTGTCTCTGACCACTGTGTTTGTGACCAGTGTTTTTCTGACGACTGGGTTTCTGACCAGTGTGTTTCTGACCACTGTGTTTCTGACCACTGAGCTTCTGACCAGTGTCTTTCTGTTCACTGTGTTTCTGACCAGTGTGTTTCTGACCACTGTGTTTCTGACCAGTGTGTTTCTGATCACTGTGTGTCTGACCAGTGTGTCTCTGACCAGTGTGTTTGTGACCACTGTGTTTCTGACCACTGTGTTTCTGACCACTGTGTTTCTGACCACTGTGTTTCCGACCACTGTGTTTCTGACCAGTGTGTTTCTGACCACTGTGATTCTGACCACTGTGTTTCTGAGTAGTGTGTTTCTGACCAGTTTGCTTCTGACCAGTGTGCTTCTGACCAGTGTGTTTCTGACCACTGTGTTTCTGACCAGTGTGCTCCTGACCAGTGTGTGTCTGAGCACTGTATTTCTGACCACTGTGTTTCTGACCAGTGTGTTTCTGACCACTGTGTTTCCGACCACTGTGTTTCTGACCTGTGTGTTTCTGACCAGTGTGTTTCTGACCAGTGTGTTTCTGACCATTGTGTCTCTGACCAGTGTGTTTCTTACCACTGTGTTTCTGACCACTGTGTTTCATACCACTGTGTTTCTGACCACTGTGTTTCTGACCAGCGTGTTTCTGACCACTGTGTTTCTGACCACTGTGTTTCTGACCAGTGTGTTGTTGACCAGTGTGTTTCTGACCAGTGTGTTTCTGACCAGTGTGTTTCTGACCATTGTGTTTCTGACCACTGAGTTTCTGACCACTGTGTTTCTGACCACTGTGTTTCTGACCAGCGTGTTTCTGACCACTGTGTTTCTGACCACTGTGTTTCTGACCAGTGTGTTGTTGACCAGTGTGTTTCTGACCAGTGTGTTTCTGACCAGTGTGTTTCTGACCATTGTGTTTCTGACCACTGAGTTTCTGACCACTGTGTTTCTGACCACTGTGTTTCTGACCACTGTGTTTCTGACCACTGTGTTTCAGACCACTGTGTTTCTGACCAGTGTGTTTGTGACCACTGTGTTTCTGACCACTGTGTTTCTGACCACTGTGTTTCTGACCACTGTGTTTCAGACCACTGTGTTTCTGACCAGTGTGTTTGTGACCACTGTGTTTTTGACCCCTTTGTTTCCGACCACTGTGTTTCTGACCAGTGTGTTTATGACCACTGTGTTTCTGACCAATGTGTTCCCGACCACTGTGTTTCTGACCAGTGTGTTTCTGACCACTGTGTTTCTGACTACTGTGCTTCTGACCACTGTGTTTCTGACCAATGTGTTTCTAACGACTGTGTTTCTGGCCACTGTGTTTCTGACCAGTGTGTTTCTGACCACTGTGTCTCTGACCAGTGTGCTTCTAACCACTGTGTTTCTGACCAGTGTGTTTTTGACCACTGTGTTTCTGACCACTGTGTTCCTGACCATTGTGTTTCTGACCGTTGTGTTTCTGACCACTTTGTTTCTGACTACTGTCTTTGTGACCAGTGTGTTTCTGACCACTGTTTTTCTGACCACTGTGTTTCTGACCAGTGTGTTTCTGATCACTCTGTTTCTGACCAGTGTGTTTCTTACCAATGTGTTTCTGACCACTCTTTTTCTGACCGCTGTGTTTCTGACCAGTGTGTTTCTGACCAGTGTGTTTCTGACCACTGTGTTTCTGACAAGTGTGTTTCTGACCAGTGTGTTTCTGACCAGTGTGTTTCTGACCAGTGTGTTTCTGACCAATGTGTTTTTGACCACTGTGTTTCTGACCAGTGTGTTTCTGACCACTGTGTTTCTGACCACCGTGTTTCGGACCACGGTCTTTCTGACCAGTGGGTTTCTGACCACTGTGTCTTTGACCAGTTTGTTTCTGACCACTGTGTTCCTACCACTGTGTTTCTGAACAGTGTGTATCTGACCAGTGTGTTTCTGACCATTGTGTGCCTGACCCCTGTGTTTCTGACCAGTGTGTTTCTGACCACTGTGTTTGTGACCAGTGTGTTTCTGACCACTGGGTTTCTGACCATTGTGTTTCTGACCACTGTGTTTCTGACCACTGAGCTTCTGACCAGTGTCTTTCTGTTCACTGTGTTTCTGACCAGTGTGTTTCTGACCACTGTGTTTCTGACCAGTGTGTTTCTGATCACCGTGTGTCTGACCAGTGTGTTTCTGACCAGTGTGTTTCTGACCACTGTGTTTCTGACCACTGTGTTTCTGACCACTGTGTCTCCGACCACTGTGTTTCTGACCAGTGTGTTTCTGACCACTGTGATTCTGACCAGTGTGTTTCTGACCAATGTATTTCTGACCAGTGTGTTTCTGACCAGTGTGTTTCTGACCATTGTGTTTCTGACCATGGTGTTTCTGACCAGTGTGTTTCTGACTACTGTGTTTCTGACCAGTGTGTTTCGGACCACTGTGTTTGTGACCAGTGTGTTTCTGACCACTGTCTTTCTGACCACTGTGTTTCTGACTACTGTCTTTCTGACCAGTGTGTTTCTGACCAGTGTATTTCTGACCAGTGTGTTTCTGACTACTGTGTTTCTGACCAGTGTGTTTCGGACCACTGTGTTTGTGACCAGTGTGTTTCTGACCACTGTCTTTCTGACCACTGTGTTTCTGACTACTGTCTTTCTGACCAGTGTGTTTCTGACCAGTGTATTTCTGACCAGTGTGTTTCTGACTACTGTGTTTCTGACCAGTGTGTTTCGGACCACTGTGTTTGTGACCAGTGTGTTTCTGACCACTGTCTTTCTGACCACTGTGTTTCTGACTACTGTCTTTCTGACCAGTGTGTTTCTGACCAGTGTATTTCTGACCAGTGTGTTTCTGACTACTGTGTTTCTGACCAGTGTGTTTCGGACCACTGTGTTTGTGACCAGTGTGTTTCTGACCACTGTCTTTCTGACCACTGTGTTTCTGACTACTGTGTTTCTGACCAGTGTGTTTCTAAACACTGTTTTTCTGACCAGTGTGTTTCTGACCACTATGTTTCTGACCACTGTGTTCCTGACCACTGTGTTTCTGACCGTTATGTTTCTGACCAATGTGTTTCTGACCAGTGTGTTTCTGACCACTGTCTTTCTGACCACTGTGTTTCTGACTACTGTCTTTCTGACCAGTGTGTTTCTGACCACTGTTTTTCTGACCAGTGTGTTCTGAACAGTGTCTTTCTTACCACTGTGTTTCTGACCACTGTGTATCTGACAAGTGTGTTTCTGACCAGTGTGATCCTGACCACCGTGCTTCTGACCAGTGTCTTTCTGACCACTGTGTTTCTGACCACTGTGTTTCTGACCACTGTGTTTCTGACCAGTGTGTTTCTGATCACTCTGTTTCTGACCAGTGTGTTTCTTACCAGTGTGTTTATGAACACTGTGTTTCAGACCGCTGTGTTTCTGATCAGTGTGTTCCTGACCAGTGTGTTTCTGACCAGTGTGTTTCTGACCACTGTGTTTCTGACCAGTGTGTTTCTGACTACTGTGTTTCTGACCATTGTGTTTCTGACCACTGTGTTTCTGACCAGTGTGTTTCTGACCAGTGTGTTTCTGACCAGTGTGTTTCTGACCAGTGTGTTTCTGACCAGTGTGTTTCTGACCA